>JAPMNP010679617.1:0-11618 GCA_029874935.1 Atherina boyeri | reverse complement strand
ACTTTCAATCTCTTTTATTTTCATTTCCCATGGAATGCAGGCAGTTTTGAAGTTTTCAAAGTCTCGTTCAAACTTCATCCATTTCTTATGACAGGAATAAACAAACAAACAATGAAATATATACTATAGTTATTTCCCAGAAGATATATATACTATATTTTTTGTACCAGATATTAATATTTGAATGAATGAGTGTCAGAGTGTACTTGCCTTGGTCATCATGACCTTGTATGCATAGAGTTTCCTTCCTTTCCCTTTCCCCAAAGCTCCTTCATATTTCTCCACAAACTCCTGAGACTCTCTACAAGAAGGTACATAATTAATTAAATTACCACCTGTTGACACCTTAAATATGTTTCAAATCAGGACATTGTTTTCTTAGTGTTTGTTTGTTTGTGTCAAGTAAGAAATTATACCGTAAAGTGACAAGTTTCTTTTTCATTGACCAAGGCTTTCCCCTCAGACTTTGGACCAGTTTCTTTCTCTCATCAACCGCCTCCTTCAGCTTCTCCAGCTCCTCCGGTGAAAGGCACTCTGGCTTAACCCCCCCATCATCATTGTCTCCCTCTTCATTCTCATCTTCTCCAGTTGTGTCCTGTTCTGAACTGAGACAATGAATACTGCTATGTTGGTGAGAGACATTCAATTTTCCTGACAAAAAATATAGAAACTGTTTGTTAGCTAATTCCGTACCTCGTTTCAACAACCTTCTTGTGCTTTTTCTTCTTTATCGGCTGTGCTTTTTCTTTAACTTTGTTTGAATCCTTTTTCTTCTCCCCCTTTTTGGCACTTTCATGTTTCCTTTTTCTGTTTTCATTCCTTTCTCCTGCGACTCCCTCTTTTTCTTCCTCCATTCTTCTTGTTTTGTCATTTTTTATAGTCTTCTTTGTTTTTGTTGTCTTGC
The DNA here is from genome assembly GCA_029874935.1 of Atherina boyeri. Taxonomy (NCBI): domain Eukaryota; kingdom Metazoa; phylum Chordata; class Actinopteri; order Atheriniformes; family Atherinidae; genus Atherina; species Atherina boyeri. Next base: position 10,714 of record JAPMNP010679617.1, on the reverse strand, counting down.
TTTTTGAGGCTGGGGTGCCTTCCCTCTTTTTACTCTCTTTTTCTTTTATTTCTTGCTCATTTTTTGATCGTCTTTTCTTGCCACTTTGTCTTTTTTTGGACCTATGCTGGAATTCTTCTTCAACTTCTGCTGATCTAGATGCTTCTTTTTGTCTCCCATTCCCTCTGTTCTTCTTCTGTCTGTCAACATTTCTTCTTTTCTCTTGGTGGCTTTCCCTCTTATACCCCTTCTGAATGTCTGCCTCACCTGTAAACACATAGACTTTGTTTTCATCCAGTTTTACTATTGGCATGAACAAAGATATATTATTTATCCCATATCATATTATATTATTATTGTTTTCAAGCCAGAATCACAATTACAGTTATATATATCTTAGGTTTTTATAATGTCTTTATAAACCAGGAAAAAGGATGACCCACTGTGGGTGATTTTATGGTGGTATAGAGACACTGATCCTGAGAGAAGAGAGAAAATACCAAGCCAAATCCTGAATATATCCTGCATATAAAGTACAGTAAAGCCCAATAAGAAGTTAACATTCCTCTATCTATTTAGCTCAGGTTCTTCATGTTCACTGCCAGAAGAAATTACCTGGAGGATAGGAGCCTTTTCTGAAGGTTTCATTTCTCATGTATCTCAAAACCCACTTACCTGTCAAATCCAGTCCAATGTCAACTGTGGGAGAGAGATGGTTTAACTTTAGAAATAATGAAGCTGATCAAATAGAATATATTATTAATCGGTTTTCTTAAATCATGATCTTTTTGTTTCCAAGTTTATGTCTAAGGACAAAGATGACTTTGATTTAAATACTGCACTACACAGTTTTACCTCATTTAAAACTCTTCTGATCATCATTATCAGCATAGAGGCAAAGCCTGAAGTAGTAAATTATTCCAACGATAAACAATATCAAATTCACGTTTCTTTAAAATGTATAGCCAGATTAAAGGGAAAAGGGAAATGATAAAACTAGTAAAAAGGACTAAATTACTGAATACTCTTTGACAAATATCAGCTTTTCTATCTCTGTCTCTCTGTCTATCTCTCTTTCTCTCGCTCTCTCTTGGGCAAATCTTCAAATTGCATCTCTTGAGGTTATCATGAAGTGCAACATTTCATCAAACTGAAAGGTTTCTTTGGGATCATTTTCATATTAGGGACCATACTCTTAATCTTTAGACTTCATCATCATCAGCCTTCATTACATCCACTGAAAAAAATATATGGCATGTTTGCTACTGGAATTGTCTGGTATTTACATTGGTCTTTGACATAATAGTAAAAGAATAAAGCTTCAATTTAATACCTTATTAGAATCATTCACTTACTTCAGTGTTAATACTGACACAAATTTCGAAGTACAACTGTGTCACTAAAACATAACTGGTCCTTACACCTTTGATGACCTCAGCTTTATTAATCCAATCCACGTTTCAAATCTTCAATGCCACCCTGACCCCTCTCACTGGTTGAATTAGATCTAGCTTATTGTGCACCTGGCACTATTATTCTCCAGTAAAGGGGGATAAAGAGGAAAACAAAGAAGACCACTGACAGGCTGAACAGGTACTTATGTATTCGGCCTTTTGATGTGTGCCCTTAGTGTAACCGGAGTGGGCAGCACACGGGTCATTACGGGCGGGTGCAGCAGAAGGGCACAAAAGAGACTAACAATGGCCTAATGAAGGGAGACAGGATGGCCGAGCCCACAAGGACAGGAGAGAAAGCTGAGGGCCAGGGGCCAGCTCCCAAAAATATAGCAGAATGAGTAGGAAACAATAAAGGTTCTTGGTTGAGATTTTACATTTCAATGTTTACAATAAAACCACCAACCTAGGAGGAATAATTGTATCATTTACTTTTTTTTTTTTTTACTGCTAAGCCTAAAGCTTGGTGAATCTTTATCCAAAAACAGGTTCAAATCAGTCATCACAACAACATTAAAGACTAAAAATTCTTACTTGATTTAGATGATTAGCCTTCACCTGCCTTAATATATTTCCCCATAAACATATTGATATGAACAATGCAAAAGAAAAGATCATTTTGATAGCAATCTTAAGCCTCCATCTTAAATATATTGTAGAAAGCAGAGCAACAATTTAATTTAGAAACGTGAAAAGGGTCACGGTCTTACTGTCATTCTCAGAGGTGATCAGACTGTCTCGAGGCATCTTCCTCTCATGGTTCTTTAACTCCTAAAAGAGTGGACCTAACATCCAGATGAGTGAAGTTGTAGTTTCAGTGGTATCGAGGCTTTTGCATCTTCTGCATCCCAGCTGAGGATGCCCCTTGTCCAAGTCCATGCACTGCCATGTGAATCAAAGTTGTGTTAGCAAGTGTATGTGCATGATGAGTAACTTGCATGAGAAGTTTACTTTTTTCCTCGCCACCCATCGACCCGAAACAGGGACAATGATAGCCTGGAAACTCTAGAGCCACACAATTTCACTACCAATCAATTATTCAAAACAGTTATGACTGCCTTTATGCTGCTGTGTGTGCAAATGTGAAAGATGAAGGGTGTGTGCACTTCTAAGTATGTGGGTAGAAAACATAAAACATAAAGGTTTTGAGGGCAGCAGTCCAAGGTGAGGATCAGGACTCTTTGTGTAGTTATTTTCATTCTACTTTTATAAAGGGTAAGGGTTCATTGAGAATAACTATGAAAAAAAGCACTTGTTCATATGTCTATGAAAGTCTATAGTTTGTTTTTCTATTTTGGCACGAGGGTTATGACACTTTATTGGTGTTTTAAAGCCTTCTGATTTAATTGACACTTACCAGCCAGCAACACTTTTCAGAAAGGCTGGGCTGCCCCAATAAGGAAAAAAAAAAAGTTGGTAGAACAAATCAAAATTAAAAAAGTAAATCGACAACTGATCCTGATCCAATTGGTTGAGGTTTCAGAAGATACAGCGGGACTGTGTAATTGTTCAACAACAAACATATTTGATTATCTCACTAAAATATTATGATAATTTAAACAAATTGTTGTGCAAATAATAATAATAATAATGATAATAATGATCATGATAATGAATAATAGTCATATCAAAGGTTTATGATATTGACGACCTCAGGCAGTACAATATTCTGTTCAACGTTTTTTTCACTGCATGAACCCATCTGAGAAATCATATTGAATTATACTGTTACTACTGAACATCCTCTGGATTTGAGCTTAGAAATCATAAAGGAAAATCCTTTCCTCCCAAAGATTTCATTTCATTTCATTTTATTAAAAAAAATTACATATTTCAAAACCCAAAAATGTGACAAACCTCAAAATATGTGGAACATCTGAAGTCAATTTCAAGCAAGGATGGGGAAATAAGAATTACTTTTAAAACTACAACTGATGATTTCTTCATTTACCAAACAAGTATAGTACAGAGTGTTGACAAAAGAATAATTGATACAGTGCAATGGTAAACAGGACAACTTTTTTTTCTAAATTGCTTTGAAATGTTGGCATCAAATATAGTATAAATTATTATAATCTATCTTTTTTTTAATGTTTCAGCATATGATCTGATGTATTTTGTGTTGTAAATGGAGTTGATATGATCTACATTCTGTTCCATTCATATTTGACACAGTAATCAGCCTTTTAAAGGAAAAATTGTGAGTAAAAAGTAAAAGTAAATTAAATGAGGTTCCAAAAACCATCCTGAATTAGCTACTTCTATGTAGCTGATTTTCTTTTTAATCTATTCAAATACATGTTTCACATGTTGATGAATAGATAATTAACCGACAACAAGCGGTATATGTTTCTGATTTTGAAACATTCCTCTGTGCCAAGGACTAATTTAGCCATTTGGCACATCTTATAGGGTGAGATTAAATATCTCACTGAAGTTGTGGCATGCATGTAAAAGGATAATATGCAGTAGGAGAATTTAGAATTTAGACACTTATTTGGATGAACAGAGATAGGAAGCGCCAAATACTCCTGATTAGGGTCGTCTGGTATCAGAGAAAGGTGGAGGTGGGGAAGAGGCGGATCATGAAGAACAACCTGGAGAGTGAGGATGACAAAACAGAAAATAGTTTAAACGAAAGGGGTCAAACTGATTGGCTCAACAAGAAGCAATGTGGGAAACTGTGGGAAAAAACATGCAACAGATCATTGCAGTATAAAAAGTGAAAACTCCAGATTATGAGAGAAGACGTGGGGAAAAAGAAGCTCCTTATTGAACTGATAAGTAAGCTTCATATTTTGAGGATATTACTGCAGAATGCTTCCTTTCACATGATGTAGTTTGTTGCTAAAATGCACAACCTGGATTCCCTCCTTGAAGCTTTTTCCCAAGGTGTTTAGATGGGAAAAAAAGGAGCATGGAAAAAAGAGAAATATTTCCCTTCAGATAAAAACATCATCATTCAAAAAATTAGGGCTAATAATTATAATACCCATAAATCTATGTGCTGTACAAATAAAAACAGCTTGTATCAGTGATGCAATGAGGTGAGCTCAGAGCTTAGGAACCCTGTAGATGGCGCTGATGCTCCACATTTATGTGTGTGTTCCACTACTCCAGGAAGAGACACTTGTTTCTTTGGGGTTTTTTTATTTCATCTTTATCCTTCCTCTAGTGTTAGCGTCACCACTGACCCGTTTTTAGGTTTAGCATGCATAAAAGTACCACATAAATTTGTTTATTGCATCAAGACTCTATGGGCACTTTGTCAGGAAGTTCTATTTAAACAAAGTAAAATTGAAAAAAAATATTTTACTAAATTATAAGATGCTCTGGTGAAAATGATGGCCTTTGTGTTGTTAGGGTCAGTTTTGACCCAGTTAAAATATAAGCTTATAAAACCATAATAAATGCCAAAACTGAAATCATAAACACACAATCAGCCAACAGCCAGCTCTTCCTCCAACCACTTGAGCTTCAGTTAGAGTTTTTTCTCTTTACCGGTTGTCAAATCTGAGGACTCTTGATGTCATTTGAAAGGTCTGAAGTGACATTGTTGCCCGGAAAATATTCATATCTGTAGATGCGTCACAGAGACTATCAATGGCCTCATTGCTAGATCTGTACACTGGACAAGAACTTCTCAGGAGGGAACTCACCATGGTAGGCACAGTAAAAAAACAAAAAATTTAAACCTGAACTGCCCACTGAAATGTTGCTGGTGGAAGATCGGGTTCCACTTTCCTCAAAGATTTTTTTTTACAGAATCCACCACTGTTGTTTCATAGCCTACTGACTGTCCAAAAGAAACGACGGAACGTGATACTGATGTCCACTCTTCACAAAGATGCTGCTGTGTCTTCAGGAGGTGACAAAAAACCCATAGTCATCCTGGACTACCACACAAACAAAAGAGGAGTGGACAGTCTAGACAAGCTGACTGCCACCTACACTAACCAGCGAATGACCAGGAGATGGCCAATATTCAAGCCTCACTGTGTCTGCATACGATGCATTTGTGTTGTGGACCAATATACACCAAGGGTGGAACTCAACCAAAAACACCAAACGGAGATGTTTCTTGAGGAGCTAGTGAGTTCCCGTGTCAAGCCGCACATTGAGCAAAGGGAACGGATGTCCTGAGACCCAGCCGCTAAAACCTTGGTCAGACAGCTGCAGTGCTCACCAAGCACTCCATCCACACCCACAGCAACAAGAAGAGCATCAGGATCAGCTTCCTCCTCAGTCAGCCCTGCCTCAATGTCAACAACAGCCACAGCCACAACCCAGTGAGACCACCTGATTCAAACAGAAAGCGGTGTCAGGTGTGCCCTGACAATAAAGACAGAAAGACCAACACATTGCGCTTCACCTGGAATAATATATCTGCAAAGAACACACAGAAAGTGTCACTTCTTGCCACACATGCATCTAAACACACACACAAATGTTGTTGTTTTTTTGCCATTTTCTTGAAGTAAATATATATGGGTCGAAATTTACCCGAAACACCATAGATATTACTATAGTTGATAATATTAAAAAATAAATAAATAAATAAATAAATAATTATTTTCCATTTGAAAGATATGATTTAATACCCCTCAGTAATAGTCAGGTAACAGAACAACCTTTTATTTGTTTACATTATTCTGTTGATGTTCATTTGACCACTTTTTAACATTGAATACGAGGGGTATGCTGTTACAAGTAAGGCCCAGGGAGCCACAACAAAAATATTAAAACCAATATTTTCATTGAAAAGGGAGCCAACAAGGCAACTAAGAGGTGTAAAAACAAATTAGATGATAAATAATTGTATTTAGGGTATTTCATGGCTAATTCAAAACGCGGGTCAAAACCGACCCGTTAACATAACAGATAGTAACAGAAAGCTGACACCTGAGGAAGGTTATGTGACTTGTTCATCTCCATATGTTTGTTTGTGAGTTTCCATGAGGAGAAATTTAACAAAAGTTTCAGACATTTCACTTTGTTGCGTAGGTTTCCATCAATGCGTTTACATGATGTGGAGGAATCGGAAAATATCAGTTTGCCAATGCTAAAGTTAGCCTAAGCTATGAGGGAGTCATTGAACTGGATGGTAAAGTAGGTCATCAGGGCCACTTGAGCTCAGAATACATCAAAACAAACTGAAATTGATCTTACTGTAAATGGAAACATTGATGCTGTACAGCTTAAATCATTACACACGGCTCCATCATCTGCAACTTAATGAGAAATACGAAGCAACGGAAGTTGATATAAAATTAAACTGGGCAGGGTGTTTATATCTGTATTGAATAGATGAGTCATACAGATGTATCTTGTATAATCCAGTTATGCAGATGGTTTAGTTTGCATCTTCTTCTAGAACCCAGTTGGTCAAGATAATCCACATGTTTCAGTGTGTGACCAGTTTCACCTTAAACTACTTTAAGGAAGAAGAAAAAAATCCCTACATGTAGTAAAGTAAAGCTGATCTTGTGTTTTAACAGGGAGCCTGTTTAAAGTTGTTGCACAAAATAAATAATAATAATGTGACATAGGGGAGCGGACTCAATTATAGCAATCTTATGGTAAATCATGGAACGTCTGTCTCAAAATGAACACTCACAGTCAAGTTAGTTAATAATTTGAAAATAAGTTAATAAGTTACTAATAAAGCTTTATTTGTATGGCCTTTTCCAAAACAATAGTTGCAAAGTGCTAAATATAGCATGAGGTCAGATTAACCCTTTGAGTACTGAGTCTGTTTTTTAGGCCTCTGCTAAAAAAATTGCACACCCATAATTAAATCAGTATATCTCTACAGTGCAAGTCTATTGAATACTTTTGGAGCCACAAAAAAGGGAACACTTATGTACGAGTAACAAGATACGTAAATGTCAGTGTATGCATTACTGGAGAAGAATAAAATTAAGAAGACACATAACACAAATGTAAAAAGTTTTTGACTTGCCCAAAAAAAACGGATGAAAGTGAATATCCTTTTGGGATGACACAGTTATTGCTCTAAACATCTATCAAATCATAGTACAATATGTGAACATTATCTTTGCAAATGCCAACCCCGACAAAGTGAAGCAGAACAAAACTAGACAGGTTTTGGCCATCTGTTATCAATTCCCCCCACATGAAGGAGGAACTCGGGTTTTGACAGACAAAACAATATAAAAGATCATAAAACTGTATGGCAGCATTCTAGTCAAAAGATGAATGGAAACTTCTATGTTACATAGATAAAAAAGAAAAAGAAAAAAGTGCCTTTCAGGTAAATTGCACAATTTTACATGTTGCTTGTAATAAATGATGATGAATGTTTAAAAAAAATATATTTAAAATGAATGATTGTAAATCACTAACTTATGCACGATTCATAATAAACAAACAAAAAAGAAAAAAAAAAGATGAATGGAAAAACAAACAAAAAAAAAAGTTTGAAAAAATGTCTACCTGTCTTTGGGCTAACATGGTAACTGGAGAAAAACCCCAACAGAGAATATGTAAACTGCACACTAAAAGGACTTTAACCAACATGCAAATTAATCTCCCTGTGAGGTGACAAGGCATGCTACTTCAGCACTGTGCTGCCTGCAATGATGAAGAAGTGAAAATAATTTGATTTGCATTTTGGTGTCAGGGCAGGAAATGATAGCAGTGTGTCTCTGCACATGGACAGCACAGTTCGTCTGCTTTTGTGGTTCTTTAATAAAATGCTAAATTTATTTGAAGCTATCAATGTACAGGCGTTAGACAGTGACTCACCAATCTAATGCTGTGATAATAGAGCACCTTGCAGCAAATGATCTATCTGTCACCAGGCTTTCAGTCCTAATGCAGGCTAGAGGGGCAGGAAAAGCAGGACAGACAGAGAGGAAGCCTGTCTAGTGAGGTTTAAAGGCATCAGACTAACTTACTTGAAAAAAGAATTGAGTTGATAGGGAATAATTTATCAAAAGGGTTATCTTGGGGGGAACATAAAGGACATGTCCCCAAACAAAGTAAGCCACCCCCTGCAGGTGGCTAGATAATATATATATATATTTTTTTAAAAGTCTATTTCTTTTGTGTCCTATTTATTTTTAGCGCTCAAACAGTCAAAAGACAAACACGCAAACATTGCCTTTCTTGTCTTTTTCTGCCAATAAAAAAACACCCATGAACTTTGTCAACATTAATGTCTCCTCGCTGGGATGTCTGTTGACAATAAATGTAAAACAGCAGGGAGTTTTGGCCTTGGGGGTAAAACCTGGCTTATTTTTGTCAGAGAAAAGAGGAAGGTGAGAGGAGAGCGCAGGTTAATCCAGGTGTGACTGACTGTAAACACGTTTTTGCCCGAGGATACAGTCAGTTATTGCAGATAGATACATGTCACCAAAGCACCCTGAATGATGCTTAGTTTGAATACCTCGCTGTTTTTTTTTACCTGCAGAAAACAATCAATTATCTGGGATGACTTTGGCAGACAGGCTTTTTTTTCAGTTTAAGATAGTAGAAAAAAAAACAAGCTGCTTTGGGTATTGCTGCTGAAGTTTCACCTGCATTGAAAGCACTTTTTTTATTTCAAAACGTAGCCCTTTCATTGTTGGATCTTTTCCTCCCTTCTTTTTTCCTATTACCAAATTCATTGTTTCCTGTATCTGGATTTTTCTGTGACGAGAACAAAAACAAAACAAAAAGAAAAATCTTTATGAAAATTGAAACCTACAAGAGTGTGAGGGAAAATTACACAAAAAGATGGCATATATTTATTTACAAGGAAGTGTGTTGCTCAACTCTGTGCATGGCATATGTTGCATAGCCACAGTAAGGGTGTAGGTGTGAGTTAAAGACAAAAAAGAGCGTGGTGAGTATGCGTGAGTAAAGACAACGTCATCAAGCAGGGAGGCAGAGCTTGTTAGGCTATGGGTGTTTTTAAGGGCAGGGCTTGGCTGCTGCAATTGACAGATTAGAGCAGAGCAGGCGTGGCTTGTCCTTGCAGTCAGAAAAGCACGCGGCTATGCCCGTCTGCACGAGGGAGCAGCAACAAAGACCAGCCAGTCTGGGGAACAGAACAGAACACAGGACATCTGCTGCACACACATGTACATGCTCTCACTTTCACACGCACACTCACGCGCAGGCATTAGCATTTGATCCCTGTACAGACACACAGTCATTCACAGAGTGTTATATTTATCAGCTGGAATAGGACAAACCCACACAGAGCAGCTTGTAGATGGAAAAAAAAGCAACACATCATTTCACACCACCATGAACATATTGTTGTATACATATGCACTACCTCCCAGCTGGTCCCCCCCCCCAAAAAAACCTTCATTCAAGGACCACGTGTGCTCACAAACACACGCCATAAATCCGACAATTATCCAGATACACGTGTAAGGTGAGACTTCTGTGGGAATAAAGGAGAGGCAAGGATAAAGGGAATAGTTTAGATGGAGTATGAACTGAGGAAGTAGTGACGGCTCCTCCCTGTTCAGAAGTAACAAGAAACACATTCATGAGAGGTGAAGGGGAGTTGTGTTGTAGCACAAGCAGGAGAAAGTGCAAAGCAGATTGCATTAATTNTTGCTATATATAAAGTTGTTGTTGTTTTTACCTCTTGTATTTCTGCATGCCATAATTCACCAAGTCAAACAGATTTGCTCTTCATAAGTTTTTTCATTCTGTATGAGTAAGAGCACACTCACATTCTGTTGTTCCCTTTATGGCAGCTGACTGTAGACAGAGCAGGGAGGGGAACCAAGTTCTGAAGCAATGGTTGCAGTCAACTTCAGTGCTGAGCTTATCAAGTCTCACATGCAGCATCTGTAAATGGATAATTTGCCATCTCTAACACTAGCTCCTTTATCAACCACCAAAGCCAGACACAGTCAAGCTGTGCCTCTGTTTGTGTGTGCGTGTGTATGTGTATGTGTCGGGTTGGCCAATATCTGCCTAGTAACTACAGACAGACTGCTCCAGATTCACAGAAGTAATCCCCATACCCTCTTACACATGCACAAACACACAGACTGCAACACACGCCCCCACACAAAAAGGGAGGCTGTAAATCGTGCCATCTGTTGTCATAGCAACATTGTCACTTTCAGTTTCTCACGTGTATCCATCATGGCTAGGAGAAAAGAAAAAATGAACACCTACATACTACAAACACACACATATAAAGACCAAGCTATGACAACGAGGGGGATGGGTAATGATACTCAATACTCGACACCTCCCACTCTCTCCTCAGCTGCCCCACCACCTCCACCCCCACCCAGCCTAAATCC
>JAPMNP010679542.1:0-13501 GCA_029874935.1 Atherina boyeri | reverse complement strand
AACAGAAACTCCACGTCAGACTACGAGCGCGTGCTGCGAGAACGAGCAGAAAGGAGGTGCAGTTCCATTTTTCAGCCAAAGGTGTCAGAGTTGAAATTTCAGGAAACTGTATGTAGCCTCTTTAAAATATTCTCAAATTATTTAATAATTTCTGTTAAACATCACAGGGTTGAAATTAAAGCATTGCGTTGACTGTCCTTCATATCTTTTAAAATTCTTGACAAGGACAACACAGCAGTAAGCCAGCCTCTGGACACCCTTAATTTTAGACTGAATAATAATATAAGATATAAATTCTTGCTTTTTTATGTACTTGCTTAAATATGTATTCATTTGTTTTTCCATACTTGTAAAGAACTCACAGCTCCACAGCTGTTTTGGTCTCTTTTTGTCTCTTTTACACAACTCTTTTGCCATCATTCCTCTTAAATCCTCCTCTGATTTCATGAACTCAATATATGTTTCCAAAAAAACTACTTCAGAGTAGACAACATCAGCAACATCAACTCACAACCAGCTACATCAGACATAGATATAAGACTGCTGGCCCTCACAGACTAAAACAGCAACTTCATAGATAATTTGTCATGACATTGTGTGTGTTTTGACTCCAAACTTGCTCGTATCGGCTTTTGCGTGAGAGACGCAAATTAGGTTATTAATTATCATGGTCTCTCAGGTCTTGTTAAGACAACAGCTGCATTTCATAAATGACTTGCAGGCAGCTTTGTATATAAAGAGACGAACAAAAATAGACCTTTGTGCCTCAGACTGATGTGGTTCTCACAAACTGGATTTTCATCAGAGAACTGAAATGACTGAAAGAAAAGTAAAAAAAAAATTGATTTGATGTACTTTTATATAACCTGTATATTTATACAACATCTAAATATCTATATATGTTTTATAGCATATTTTCCAAATGAATCTTACTGCCCAGTTACTGTACCAATGGAAAGTCGTCAGACTATATTTTCTCGTGTTTTAGTGACGCATGCTTCAGGTCATTAGCTTGTTGTCTTATCAAGGGTGGCAGGTGCAGCGCTTTGCAGGAAGTTCCCATTGCAAAGTATACTGCCTGTTCAGTCATCACTGGTGCATGAGAACTATACCTTTTCCCCCAACCTTAAACACTGGGCACCATGCAACCGTTTTTCTTTTTTTTGTCTGGATTGTTTTATTTTTTCACCATGCATCTCTCTTCCTACACTGATCAGTCTCTCAGTCTCTGTCACAAAAAAAAAAAAATCCACTTTNATGCATATTTGACTGCAGATATAGTGTTAATGAGTTGACATTCAAAGCCTGATTTCCCCCACACACTGTTTTGGAAACTACCTTTCAACATGTCTCATCAGATTCTACTTCTCGTGGTTAGACAATCATTCAGCAAATTCCCGTTTTCTGTCAGGTATATTTAATGAGGAATGGCTTCTGTCTGGCTACATTATGTGGGGCTGATTGTCGAAGTGCTACATTAAAGCTGTGTTTCCATAGCCGGTATCTACTCTACTCTACAAAAGCGGGTGTTTCCACTAAAAAAATACCAGGTTACCCGGTAGCTACTAGGTATTGTTTTTGGTACCTACTCCCTCTGGGTTCCAAGAAAAAGTAGACCGGTTCTAAAACGTGACGTGAAAATTTCTAGACCACTGATTGTTCCTAGACAATTGTCATCGGTAAGCGACTGTGTATTTAAACCAGCCCCAGCCCCGCAAGGCAATAGCGAAGGCGCCATTTTTTGAAGATTTCCTTTCTTTGAGCTGTGGCGAACAACCACAAACCAAACACCAGGAACAACATGCCGTGTGCAATCTCCATTGTTTTTCTCTGTGTGTGTGTTTATGTGCGTTGCAGTCACTCTGCATATGGCGTCCTTGGCGCATAAGAGGAGGGGCTACGGGGCCCGGGTAGTGATAATGGCAATGGAAACGTGAACAAAAACGGTGTAGTGTAAAGTAGAGTACGATAGAGTATGGTAGGGTAGAGCAGATACCCGCTATGGAAACGCAGCTATATCTCCTTCTGTAAGGTTTCCCTATTCTCAAAAATGAACTCTAGATCTATTTTATACACGCATTCTCAGAAAAGTACCCTGTACAGAAATGGTACTTGAGGTAAATACTGTGAACCTTTGCTTGATTTTAAAGGTAAGCAATTCATAACTAAAAAGTCAAGTGTTGGTTACCCAAATCCATAGACCAATAAGTTAAATTCTTAATAGGCATATGAGCTGCACAATGTTATGATTGTTTGTCACCTTGCAACAAGATCAAATCTTGGCTGATTCCTTTTTGTGTGCATGTAATCCCTATGCCCACATGGGTTTTCTTCAGGCTTTCCGGCTTCCTCCCACACTCCAAAACATGCTTGTTTGGCGAATTGATGTTTCTAAATGGACTGTTGGTGTGAGAACTGCTTTCAGTGGATGCATTTCTGCACTAGAGCATAATTGTATGTATTTTGTTGTTGTTGTTGTTTGAGAGCAGAATTGTTGTTTCAAAGATGCAGATAAGTGGAAACAAAAATGTACTGATTTTCTAGGTATGGTGCTTTTACCATTCCAACGCCGTATTTTCTTAGTGAGTAGTAACATTAGGCTCTCTTGATAATCTGTCTAACAAAGGCTCTTTATTGGAAAACATTCATTTAGGTGGGCAGCCAGATAAAACGTGTGTTGGCACTAAAAGCCGTAAAGCTAACTCTTTAAAAAGTGTTGAAATTTCAGATCTTGGCCCTGATCCAATGATGTCTAAGAGGTCTGCAGACAATCCTCTCATCCTCGTGGACTTCTCTCAGGCATACAATATCAGCTGTGAGGCTTTATAGAGACTGGTGTGTAAAAGAGGCAAATAAATTCAGTTGGGGCAAAGGTGGAATACAATCACAGTAAGGAAGGATCTCAAGCATCCCTGATACGAGAAGATGCACCAGAGCGCACTAACTGGAGTCATGACTGAGAAAAGAAAAAATCAAGTTGACGTCGAAACAAACAAGGATCTTAAAACTTTTCTCTTGCACTCTGTGTGTGTTAGTTATGATTACCACTTTAAATCCTTTGTAATGTCCCAAATATAAAAGATTAGTGGCAGTAACAAAAGCTTTTCACCTTTTTTTTCACCAACTATATAGTTTTTTTGTACAACACCGACATGTCCATCCATCCATTTTCTATACCTAAACCTTATTCCATTTCAGTGTTGAAAGGGGGCTAGAGCTAGAACCTTTCCCAGCTGCTATCGGGCAAGAGACAGGGTAGTTCGCCTGTATTGACATGTCACAGATGGAAATTTATCGTATTTTTTTATCAACGTGAAGTACATTTTAAGTTAATTTTGAAAATCTTTTCAATGTCGTTTCAACTTGAAATTTCTCACTAGGCTAGCAGGGCCCAACATTTCTCCATAAGTCAAAACTGTAAAAGACACCTCAATAAAACTGTTGCCAGGACACCTCCAACCTCAAACAGTGTTGTATTTCACTACTTTGACCATGAATAATTTTTTTTCAAATCCATGTTGGTTTCAGATTTGTGAAACCTCCCCGGCACCTAGAAAAGTGACTTTTATTTTCATGACATCATCCCCGGGTGAAGTCTGGGGGCCAAACGAGAACGTGCAAGAAGGACCAGTGGAGGGAAACACTAAGCACATGTGCAGCGGGTCCCACAACCTGAAGGCTATAGAACTTATTTTGGCGCAGGTGAACTATTCTAAATGAAGTGAGTAGGTGCCATCTTTTAAGTATCCTATTACAATGAGTTAACCGATGGCTAAAACAGTGAAGCTAAAGCTGCCTCTCCTCAGCAAAAAGTCAGCATCTTAAGCAGCTGGTGCATGAAGATGCCTTTGAACTAACGAAACAAGGGTACAAAGAAGTGCCACTTGAAGAAACTGGATCTTTGTGATTGCAAAGTGCAGCAGCATGGATACATTACTGTATCTTGGTTTGTTCAATGTACAGATAGGTGGTACTAACATTGTGTGAAACGGAGGAAATGGGCCTGGTGGTTTCTATTTGTGGTACTAAGTACATTTCCTTCTGTTAAATCTAATATCAGGTTGATGGAGACAGAACACACACAGCGGCAGCCTCTTCGGAAGATATGAGCATAATCTTTGAAGTGAGTTGTGACAGTAGTTCATATAACTGCCGATGGTTTTGTCAGGTGGACAGCCGTCCATAAACACATTCCAGAGGTCCAGACATGAGCCATTTTCCAGGGAAGGTGGAAAGCAGCAAAGCTAAAATCACAGGCTTGTTTAGGTTTTGCTGAGCGATCACTGCATTATGAAACTTTACATCCCTGACCTTGGGATCTGCAAGTACCCACAGACACATGGCTTTTTCATTGTCCTTACAATGCCCGTCTTTTGTTGCCTCTTCTCATGACTGTTCTGCGGATGCACCTGGCCCATAAGGTTTCACTCATATGTCCTCTGCCTTGCAATATTAAAACACTGACAAGAAGTTAAACTGAGCAGTGTTGTCATCTTTAAGCAGGCTGCTCTGTGAACAATATTAGGTGCCATTGTTCAGAGATTCAAATACAGCATGTTCTTTATTGGAGGGTATCATGTTTTTGGGAATTGGTGCAGGGATGAGGGGGCGAGGTGTGGAAGAAGTCTGAAGGTGGCTGTGACTTCTGGTTTGTTGCTCCAGCAGCAGGGCTCAGACCCGGTGTGGATCGTCTGGTCATGAGCCTAACAGATGTGGCGCTCTCTCTGTTCCCTGTCCAGGCTGCTATGGCAGTTGTTCAGTTATTGTGTCAGAAGTTCAGCTAGGACTGTACAGGTTGGAGCCTTGCGTGCACCCTCCTTGGTGTTTACCATTCATTCTGTCAGCATGGCTGGATTCTGGCTAAAAACAGCCAGCAGCTGATGATGTCCAGGACTGATAGAGGAATCTGCTTTCATTAAAGAAGACTGTTCATAGTGGTGTGAATTTAACGTTTGTTCTTCAAGGCCAAACCTCAGATAAATGAAGGTTTATCTATAGCACTCTTATTGGAAACACATTGACTCTTGACTCTCTCCCTCATTCTCTCTCTCCCGGCCTCGCTGTAGTGAGTGATTTCATGACTTTTGTCCGTCGGTATCACAAGAAACAGATGTGAGCAAGATTCCCGCTGGTTTCTGTTTTCTATCGAAAACCTGGTAGTTGGTTGGATTGATGACATTTTGTTTGCCTGTGAACATGTTCTTCATAGGATTTATGGCATGTGTGTCTGCTTTCCAAACACCTGCTGCAATGAGGTGGACGTCAAATCAAAGCTGATGCTCTCATGTCTGTGAAGCTGCTGAGCAGAAGAAAGCCAAGCCGAAAAATAAGGAAAAGAAAAGCATGCAAAAATGAAAGATGACTTTTGTTTGACATATGATTTATGATTTTTTGTCATGTTCATAAAGCAGATGAATGTGTTCCATGAAGGCTGCAGCATTCAGCATTAATTTAAGCCCTTTAAAAAGTATTATCTTGACAAATTACTAACTTGAATGCACTCAAAGCTGAAAATATTAATACATCTTGTTGCTTTATTATGGGAGAAATATCCAAGAATGTTGAACCTTTATCTTTGTTTGATTTACCTCAGCATCGAAAGTTAAATCAGTGTATTAATGCAGGAGATACTGTGCCATTTAATCAACTGCAGTTGAACTTGTCAAGTAAAAAAAATGATTAGCGTCGGATTCGGGAGATTTTCTCAGATTTGTGTTTAACCTGTGGTTAACCTGATAACTCTTAGAGCGGCTCTGGAAAGTAGAATGAACTTCTATTCTTTCCCAGCTTCAGAGGCCCTGTCACTTTACATTAACACTAACAGTCAGCTGCACCCCAGCTTGCTCTGTCTGGCAGTCAGCTGGAGAGCCAAAAACACCTGCTCATGCTAGGCAGTTTCCATGGAATAATGCTGTAATTCCATCAGGGGTTGATTGGAATTGAGGAGAAAAGGGAAAACAAATATGTGCCTGATCATACAGTAGACTTGATTGGAAAGAATGCCACTGTTTATTTTTTCAAGCAAAGGAAAAGAATAAAAAATCTACTTTTAGAAAAAGGAACATCAAAGAAGCTATGTGATATAAAATGGTATGCATACATCACAGAAATAAACTACACCCATCCCTATCCCCTGCAATCGGAAACATTCTTTGAAAGACAAACTGTTCTCTGTGCATTATGTGGGAATCTGTCTTTACTTACATAGAATATGCTTATGTTTCAACAAGCCCTCCAACTGAGATGACAATACAAGTAATTTGTTCATATCCAAAATACAATCCATATTGGCATCCTGTAAAGCTGTGGTGCTCAAAAAGCTGTGGAACCCATACCCCATGCTGAAACCCTGCTTGGGTTCATGCTCTCATTTGCTAGCCTCTTGCCACAATGATGCATCCTGGCTGAGTCCTTTTCTGTCCTTCGGAAAAAGCCAAAGTTGAGGTTATTATCAACATATAGCCTTACTTTTTTCTTTTGAAAAAATAGGGACAAATCATCTAAGGCTGGGGTATTAGGAGGCGGGAAGCAAATCACTGTGCTGTTTCTCAGACATGTTTCATTTATGGAATGGTGGATGAAAAGTGAGGGTTACCAGACTAGACATAAACTACTCCACTACTGGAGTTCCATTAACTCACGGACCTCACTGGACCACACAGTATACGGACGAAAATTGAAAAAATGACCTATTAATTTTTTTTTAGTTTTTTTTATTACTTAATGTAGATTTTTGACTGAGGACATATGCTTTAAATGTTGTTGTGTAAGATATTTTGATGACCCCGTCCCTTCCTCAACTTACTGATCTTGGGATCTGGTTTCAAAAGTTAGTGCTTTTGGGACTCCCAGAATGTTGGGGGGGGACCCCCTGGGGGTACAGGTATTCAGGTATTTAGTCATCTATATGTTCATTCAAGATCAACATATTTCAATTCATTTTTAATTTCTGAGTGGTATTTGATGACAATTTATTGAAACATAAATTGTCATCAAATACATATCAGTTATTTTTTGTGTTTAGGCAAGAACATGATTTGGTTAGAGTTTGGAAAAATGATTATCATTAAGGTAAAAATACATTATTTTTACAATGACGCTCTCATCATTATAGATAGTACTTTCGCTGGGTGGCTTGGTTATTCAAGGAGGTTATAATTATAATGAAACTGCCTGGTCAGGTTTGGGCAATAACTTCACATGGTTATGGTCATTAACCAAAACTACCTGGTTATGGTTAGAAAATGAGTTAGGACTAAAAACATATTCTATTAACAATGTGGTTGTAATTTTCATGGATTCCATTATTACAACTCACATGAAATTGCATTAAATGTAATCATGGGTCGTTTTAGCCTGTATGCAAACTACAAAAATGTGCAAAAACAACTGAGAGAAATTAGAAATAGTTTTTATTCATCTGAATGCCAGAATGTGTGAACCTGAACAGCCACCATTTTTGTTCAATAAAGGGGAATCTATCAATGTCCAATCTTCAAAAGAGATGTATAAAAAAGTGGGCTGGATAAGGTTACAAAGACATTTCCAAAGAGTTTGGACTCCATCAATTGAAAATAGATGTTAGGAATTAGGGATCATTGTTAACTTCCACAATAGTGGTTGAAAAGCAAGATTACGTTAACAAAAAGGTGTGTAAATATCACAAACATGTAGTTACGTCTAAGCAACAAAGGACTATTTTACATCAGCTAATGGGTCTACCATCAAAAGAAAAGTGAAAAACAACATGAGAGGGATGCAAAAATAATGCCGCATAAGTGTTGAGATGACTTGCTGTCATTGATGGAACTATGAATTCTGCAAAGATTATAAAAACTTGTATTTAAAGAAGCTATTTACATTTTAAAGCTGCACTTCTGAATGTTGGTAGATTTTCACACTTTGGCACCCCCTAATGAAGGTTAATCCAGTCCCTGTCTCGCTTCCGTTTTTTTCTCTGAGCTCGATCCAGCCAATGGAAGCCAGTAAAATATCGACACTTTTTCTCCTTTTTGTCCCCATCGTCAGTATGCCATCAAAATAATTCATAGACACAGAGCTTAAGGTCGGAAACTTAAGTAGTACTGCTTTAAGAATAGACACATATCCATGAACATTTAATGTAAAAAAACATATAATTGATAAGCACAGCGATTAACCCACAAAGTTTCTCCAGAACATACTGATGGGTGCGTTTGAAAAAACTTCCTTTCTTTCCAGATGTTTTTACATGTATCAGGATTTGTTTCTTTTTTGAGTTGCTGCATCTTCATTGGAACACAAAGTCATCCACTATGGTTTCAGCACCTACAAGACTGTTCGTGTTAGTGCTTCACTTCAGATCTGTGTGAAAAAAAAAAAATCTTTGTGGTTTACATTTTTCCAACATTTTGACAGGTACAAATATCCTCAGTACTTGCAAGGGGAGGCTAAATAGTAGTGTTCCTGCCAAGGTGCAGAGAGGTCATGATATGAAAGTGCTACAGAGAGTACAAGAGAGCACTTCTTGCACACTTTTTGGACTCTGAAGACACAAGTCTTCACATATTCATCATCCCACTAAAGCTCCATTAACATCATTCCTCATCCAGCAGCAGACAGGGCATCCTGCTCAAGCTGCTTTTGTCCTTCTTAGAGAGCATGCAATCTGAATTCCTCCATTCCTCTCAGAGCATCCTCCTAATAACTTGATCCGTGTGCCTTTGTTGTTGATCTTGAAATATTGTCCATCACATAACAACTGCAGGCTTGAAAGTTTACCACAAACCACAATTTGATATGTGATCAAACAGATGAAGCTTTCATTTTTCACATATTATGTATTTTGTTTTGCAGATATCATTCCCACACTATACATCTTTCCTACTGAGAAATATGTAGTGATTAAAATTGGTATCCATTCTCATGGTAATGCACATGTGTGTGCAGTGGAACTTTCCACCTGGTCTCAGAAAGGACTGTCTTTCTCTATCTGTGTGCTTTGTCTCCTTACCTTGCCACGACATGACATATTTTCTTACCAAGTCGCAGATATTTTACAAACTGTCTCTGTTGAGACTGTACATGCGCATGCACAAACAATTTCCCCCTCATGTTGATGGCTGAACAAGAAAAAACATTCCTCAATCAGGAGGTGGATGTGCCCTAAAGGATTGTGTGTGCCTGTTTGTGTGTGTGTGCATGAAAGACAAATAACTCATTTCATAGCAGTTGTCCCAGACAAGACGGGGGACACAGCGATAATTCCTTCTATAGAGGGGCAGGAGACACTGTCACACAACATCAGCCACAAGGCAATAAGTGAAGAAGGGCACTTCCTTCTCAAAGACGCACAAAAGAGCAGGGGCACACTCGTACTGCAGAGCGAGGCCAGGTGGATTACATCAGGAGTTGGGTATTGCTTCAGGTGAAGCCTTGTCATCTGCAGGGTGTTGGCGTTGAACATGGACTTATGCAGTGAACTACGGGGAGAGGCAATTTGTCGAGGCAAAGGATAAAACAGCAAATAAATAAGCATGTTACCAAGGCAATATAAAGCATGTTCTCTCACGCCTGTGACAACGTGTGCAGCGGAAAGAGCATTTCTGAAGCTTTGCTGCTGTTACTGTACTTAAACACCTGTGACACACAACATGGGCGCACTATGGGAAAAGCATGGCTGAAGTTCCCCTTGGGAAAGTAGGGGTCGAGGGTTGGGATGTGTGAGCTTTAAAGAAGTGTTGTGTTGGCCATGTGGCATGGTGTATGCAGCCGAGGGCTGCTGGGGGCTGCATTGTATGCTCAGCTGGGTCTGCAGGATGTTTTTATAAGGGAGGCGATTCCCCCTCTGTACAATGCACGCCTGAGCAGGGGATTACAGACTTTCGCTCTGACGATACAGGGTCATGTGGTCAGTACAGCGTGCGTCACTGTGCAACATGTTCGGTATGCACGGAGTGGGCCTTTCCTGTAGTCTGTCTGATGTCTGCCTCATGCAGCCAGGCTCACACGCCTTCTTCTCTCTGCTGTCAGCCTGTCAGAGGGCTTGCTCAACAATCTGGAGGTTTGGTCTGTCCTGCCAGGTCTGTGACGGACCAACGCTCACAGGTTTCCCACATTCAGCAGCAGCAGGAGGAGGAGACTTGACACCCACAGCCAGATTTATGCAGTTACAATCACAGTGTGGCTGTTTCCAGCCAGGACAAATAAATAAATAAATAAAGCACACTCCACTTCATAACATTTTAATTGGCTTTGGAGGCTTAGCTGTGGCTCGCCTGTGGTTGCCGCGGTCAGGGAAATATGGAGAGCAGCAGCCACTGGATGTTGTAGGCTCTCAAAGAAACACACACAGAGACAGAGCCAGGAACTACACTCTCGTTCTCCTGCCCTCTAAAGGCCAGGAATGCTGCACCACAGAGGATGGCATTTCCTTTGACATAACCACTTGTCGAAATTCAACTCCCCCATTACTCTGTGTAAGAATGACTGCTTTGCAGTGTAACATGGTTGTGGACCCACCAACAGCCCACGCTCATGTTCCAAACAAGTCAGATCAGACTGTAAACACACTGAGCTTGTTTCTGTTTGACCTCCCGTTCTGCTGTGTGCTTGAGTAGTTTGATGTGTTTTGACATGAGGTTTTTGTGGTGTGTGTGGCTGCTCTGGATGGGGTCACGTCAAGCGCGGAGACTCGCTGTGATGAAACGCACAAGTGATATCTGATGATGTCATTACCTGGAGGAGAGGAGAGGCATATTTGTTACACATGTGCATATTTTCTTCTGTTTTTTTTCTCTCCCTTGTTTTTAGTTAAGACTGGGATTAAGTGGTAATTCAGAGCAGCCCCTTCAGTTTGAATGAGATAATATGAAGTGGGTGTCTTTTTTTCCATGCAAGTGTTTCTCCTGGTACCTCAAAGTGATAGAAGTCTCCAATTAGAGCCTGAGCTCATGTCACACATCTGCTGATCCCATCCACCCAGCTCCTGGAGTTTCCTACCTATTTATGAGAAAGCCATCCATCCGCCTTCACGCCTCCTAATCCCCCAGCCTCCATTATTCCTGGGAAGTGCACTGTCACCATAGAAATCAAGAGTGAAAAACAGAAAAACAACGCAACAGACAGGGAGGAGAAAAAAATGATAATGGGAGGAAATGTAGAAAAAGAAAACAGGGAGAGAGGCAGGAAACAATTGAAAAAATTGTCTAAAGGTTAAAGCACTCATATGAATATATATATATATATATATATATATATATGTATATATATATATATATACATATGTATATATATATACATATATATACATACATATATATACATATATATGTATATATATATATGTATATATATATTTACTATATGTGTGTGTGTATATATATATATATAAATGTGTGCGTGTGTGTGTGTGTGGGGGGGTGATAAAAACGAACAAAGAGAAAAAAATCAGCCATGAAAGTGTCAATGTGGAGTTTGTGACGCATTGTCGGTGCAGGGTTTGCCTGCTCAGGCGAATGGGTCTCAGGGGCTCTTTATTTTTGAAGCTTGACTGCAATTTGGATAAGAGAGCCAGTGGTCCCAGGGAAGGAGCCGCCAACCCTGTCAAGCTGCTGGAGGAGCACGACACAGGGTCACTGAGCGAACCCCATCCCTTACCATTCTAACAAACTCACACACCCGCACATGCACGGCGGTGCCGACTGTACTAGATGGTGCACGGATTCCGCATGCTGTCAGCGCAGAGAGACTCACACAACAGTTTCCTGTGTCTTCTCCACCTTAAAACCGAGCTTGATAGCTTTGTACCGCTCACAAGAAATTTCTTAAACAATTTGTAACCATGGGAACATGAAAATAATAAAAAAGCAGCTGCACAACAAGCACATGCAAGGTATTTCCCAACCATTATCCTATTCAAGTGCAATCAGGGCATATTGGTCTACGCATGAGCAAATTTGTCATGTAACATAATGATGACAGCAAGTGTGTAAGTGTGAGCGAGAGGAAAACTGAGGAAACTGTCATGTTCTTGTTTTGATCAGAGAGACTCTGTTATAACTGCAAAGGTTAAACCTCCAAAAGCCGGCTGCTGGCTGGTTGATGGGATTAGAGAATGCATAATTGTTCGCCAGTCACATGTGTCATAAAAAGAGACGCCAAACCCTTTGTAATGAGGATTATGTGTCTTTTCCATGGATTCATTGCTCCGCTCTGTGACATTATTGTGCGCGCTGCGAGAGCCTGTATCTCTCCCATCCTGACTGTCTTTGTCTGATTGCACACACGGGCCAACTACCTTGACTTTCCACTGTGCACTCTGAGATTTTTACTGGTCAGTGTGGATACAGAGCAGCACTGGCCAAAACCTGTAAAACTAGCACAAGCATGTTTCACAGCGCTACAAGGTGTGAACTAATAGTCTCAGTATCTGGCAGCAGAAAAAAACTGGGGGTGAATCCTTGGATTTTAGCCTTGGCTGGTAATTGACTGTTGTTTTGCTTTTACCCAGGAGAAGACACTGGTTTGTCAAACTTATTCTTTAGATATTATACTGGTGAACACATGAAGAAATTGGCAGAGACTTTTAAATTCACATGTTAAGCTGTTTATTCTTCAGTATATTAATTGACTATAAGTGCTCCCACAGCTACCATAAAGTCAAATTAAGCAGCCACAGCTGTATCGGTCCTCCATTAGAAGGTAAATACAAAGACAGTAATATCTCAGATAGCTGCTTTCCTTCTGAGTTTGTGTGAGCTTGAGTCTGGGTGTTTTACTGACAGGGAAAGAGAGAAATAAGTTAGAAATGATTTAAAGATATAAACCATGCTTTCAAATTTGTAAATCATGTGCAAAGATTTAATGAAAGGACTTCTTTCTTTGAAGAATAAGGCATGGAGCCTTTTCAACATTTGATTTCCCCACCAGGTAAGTCCAATTTCCCTGGATACAAAGGTAGATGTGACGCTATATTAGGCTTACATAGCCAGTGCAGTCATTGTTGAAAGGCTGCTGGATGATCTCAGAAGAATTAAGCCGTTTGCAGAACTCTGGACATAGTTTAAATGTCGAAGTCTGACAGTACCATTTATCGAATAATGAGCACAGCTTTACAAGTGACTTTTTTTTTTTTTTTCCAACCCTAAAGATGTGTGTGAAAGGACAAAGCTGAAAAACTTTTTATATAGAGAGTTAATGAACAGGAAGTTCAACTGGACAATGTGGTCATATGATTTTAATCTCTTAGTCCAAGTGTGGAGTTGTGTAACCTTGAGGGACAAATAGAGTCTTATAAGAACTTTCCCATTATCAACTTTGCTTTTGTGGTCATGTAGCATCATTCTGGATAAATCATGGTCTCATATGAGCACCTGCAATTTAGGATATCCTGAATGTAAGGGTGCATTCACACAGGCGCTATTTGGTCCTGTTTAAACAAACCTTAGGGCGTTTTCACATGGGACTCTAATCCGTATTCAGGTACGATATTTGCTCAAAATCCACTTATTTCGTACCATGT
>JAPMNP010679453.1:0-16324 GCA_029874935.1 Atherina boyeri | reverse complement strand
AAAACAATCAAGTTTCTCGCCTAATACACTGTTCAAACTCTCTCCTGGACACCGCAGAATGAGTGGAAGTCAATGTTAATGCCACTGGGATATAAAAAAAACGTTTCATCAGCAAGGTATTGCACAATAAGATATGAACGATAAATGACATGTGTAAGAAGCCTGGTTATCACCGGAACAAGATATTCAATTTGGCTTGTAGTGTCTAATGAACAAAAAGAGGCACTGATAAAATCCCAAATACTAATTAATTTAGTAATTTGTGGTGACATTGAAAACATTTCAAAAGGCAGTGATCTCAACATAAATGCTCAATCAATCACATAAAATAAAATTGTCCTCTTACCTTTTGTTTAAAATGCCTTCCATACAGTTTACATATTTTCCCAATTGGTGTACAGTGAATGCTTGTAGTTGCAGAGATATTTGTCAAGACAGGGATCACTCGACTGGAAACACCTGTTTTGATATACTTCACTTATGTGGTTCCAGCTTGTATTTCTTTCAGAATCACTGAGATGATGCACAACATGTGTTCTGCTGCATCTCCCAGGATGAATCAAATTGAATTTGCTTTTTGAAAAACAAAACAAAAGGAGTGGGGATCACTCATTTGTGACCATCAAATAATTTGACAAATATCTTTGTGCTCAAGTGTCATGGAAAAACGGATACGGATGAAGATATTAAAGTCAAGCTTTGAAATCATCAGTAAATGTAAGTATATATTTGTAAAGGAAATAAAAAAGTGAGGGACTTTATTTTCAGAAAAAAAGTGTGTCAGGCCCAGGCGGCAAATGTCGGAAACTTTGATATTTTTGAAGCCCCAACCACCAGCAGTAGCAGTGTTCAGTCAGCCATGACATCACGTGAGCTCACTGTTCATCTAATCATTGATACAGGTGTTACAAGCTGCAAACTTGTATCTATAGATGACATGAGGATTATATTGTCCTTGGCTCTTTTTGTTGACTTATAACATAGTATTTTTGTAATTTATGCATTTGTCACACGCACCTGTGCACAACTATCTTGGAGTGAAGAAGGTGTTTTCATTCCACTTCTTACCCAATCAGCACAAATCCACATTAAAACTCGGGTAAAATGTTCTATAAAGAGGTGGATCAGACAAATCTTGAGAAAAGAAAATTATTGGAGATTGACAAAAGTTATTCTGATCTGCTTAAGAGGTGTCTAAAGCAACTTTAGCCGTGATTATGAAGCTAAAATAGGCGACTTTGCAGGCAGAAAGAATCAAGATGTGTGAAGCAGGGGACTGAACCAACATTGGCCGTTTACAAGTGGATTTCAGAGATCGTTCATCAATTTATTGAATTTATCCAGTGTCCATATAAACATATCAGGTGGAATCTTTGATCAGATTGTTTTCAATCGGATAGAGAACTATTTGTCCATGTATATGTAGCTAATGGTGCCAATTCATTCAACTTTAGAGTAAAGGTATTTATTGAAAGAGTGGGTCAGTGATGTTTTCACATAGTGGGTGCCAGTGCATATTTGACCATCTCACGGCATTGGACTTATAATGCCTCCTACTCTGGCTGTACTGTCTCTCGACTTCCCCTTCATGTCCAGAGACGAACAATAGTTCCTCTTTGGTGTCAGCAGACACACTACCAGAGATAATGTGACCTCTACAGCCCTGGTGCAAGGGCATCACTTTCCAGTTTTCCGGCTGATCACGTGAAACTATGCTGGTGTTTCTTCACAGAAAACCAGTGACAACTTATTGCTTATCTGCATACTTTCTCGCCTCGACCATTGGGATAATCAAATACACAACAACAGTCCAGCATTGCATTAATTTCCTCTGAAAAGACTAACACAACGCCCAGTTTCATTGACAGCTGGGCTTTCTGCACTTCTGGAGTTATGTGCATGTGTAAGTGATATATGCATAAATTAAGAAAAGGGGCTATAATGACCTATACTAGTACTATTTGCTGGAAAAACTTGCTTTTATTATAAATATTGCTGTGGTTTGTTGTAGTAGCTGTTATATTTCTCATCAGCCCAAATGGGAAAAAAAAATCTAAATATTCCAACCTTGCAGAGGTCTTATATGGAGTCCCTGGTATAACCTATGTAAAATAGTAGTTCATATCATTAGCTCTGTTAAACAGACAGATGGATATTGTGACATTAAGGCTGCTTGGTTATATTAGTTTGTACAGATATACTGTCGACAACTGTCCTAGTTGTAAATGATGTGCAGCTTTTTAAATGCTGGTTAGTTAAAAGTTGATATCAGAAGTTTTTCTTTACATCTCCATATGGAGTGTGTGTTTGTCTTTCTTTTTACATGGTAATGACCATTATTATTTTTCTCTGCTTGGTGTTTGCATTTGTTCAAGAATTCTGCCCTTCATGAGCACAAACTATGCCAGATCTGTATTACTTTAGCCATCCCTTTTGCCGTTTTGACACTGCTTCTTTTCTTTTCTTATTATAACCAACCTCTTTCTTTACACTGTCCAACCACTGCAACATTTTTGTTTTGTTCTACATGTTGCTTTGATAAAAGTTAGATTCTCAGCTTCACTTTTCTCAGGGAAGCAAGGTATATGACACCTATATTTTAGAGTCCTGGTTATATAATAGATACTAAAATAAAAGAAGTGTCTCTAGCATGGATTTTGGGTTCTGAAACACCAGGTCTTACACTTCCTGCAATGCAACAGGTTTGCATATTAAATCAAAACCTCATGACCTTCTAAATATTTCTGTACCCCTGGCTGCAGCCTTCACAGTGGGATAGGGGTCAATATCAAACATTTAGTCCTAACTTTGATACCAATGAGCTCTGTGACATTCAACGAAGTCGGCGAGCATCCAATCAAAAACTGACATTTAAACCTGCCAAAGTTCAACAGAAATAACAAATGAGAGCCAAGTAAAGTTACAGGAGGTATGCTTTAACTTCTTTCTGCAGGTTGAAGCAAAGTGCTCCATGATTTTTCTTTTTTATATTTCATCAAACACTGCCCAAGGTGATTCCTTCAAAATTGACAGAGCCAGAGCCACATTCCTCATGAGGTGAATTTAAATTTATGAAAATATTTTTGTAAAAGTGCCATTGAAATACATATAATTTCGGTAGAAATATGGACTATATATGTATATTCTCAGATTTGTGGCTATCATTCTTTTTCCTGCACATGGTAGTCATAAAAATGCACACCTCTTATTTTGACAAAACAAAAAGCTTTCAATTGTAAACTGTTTTGTTGCACACAATAACAGCTAGAAATCATTAGTGTATTTGCGTCCAATCCTTACCTGGTTATTTAGTTCTGTGCATAGGGGAAATATCAAACAGCATTTGAAATGCAAGTGATTGCATGGTTATAACCTTTGTTTCTTGATGGTGTTCATTATTGTTTTTAGGTTCCTCAATTAGATTGAGATGCAACAGCATTATGTTTTCCTCAGCTCTGAGGTAACAAGAAGCAGAACACAAACATACAATCTGGTAATAGAAGCTGAAGTCTTTGATATTAGCCCCTATGGGTAGCATCAGCCTGGATTCTGTGATGGGGCTGTGTGAATTCTAACAGAAGGTTCCAACTGCAGGGTCAGAGCTACGCTGGAAAACAACATGTGCAGAATACATTTGAAGAGCTTTTGATATTCAGATCAGTCAGCGCCCTGCTGGAAAGAGGATCGGTATTGTCATCCACAGGAATACATTTACAAAAATACACGTTGACTTTTTTGCACTTACTAAAAGTGTACAAGACAGTCATATACCAATAGCTCCGATCCTATAGTTACACCTACTGTATCACCCATAGAGATTGTAAAGATTTAAATATAGAAGGTAATAACATTTAAGTAGAAGGAATAAGGACAAAGTAGTTTTTCTGACTGTAGAAACCATACAACTTAAAAAAGAAAAAAGAAAAAAAAATGTTTCTATGATTAATGATAAAGTCAACTTCTGTCTCTTACGCCATACCAATTCTGAATTGTGCAGCAAGACCCACCAGCTCGCTAGAGCCATATTGTATGTGAAATAAGGCACAGATACTACTCAGGTATAGATGCAGAAAATGTAAAGCAGTGCAGCACTGATGCTGAATTTTGGGAAAGTGATTTTCATCAGTCTGCTAAGTTTAGTTTTTTTTTGTTGATGTTCAAACAACAGGAGTCCCTCATTCTTAACAGTAAAAATACAATTATTGTGGCTTTTTTTAAGGCATTTTACCAACAATTTAGTTTAAATCAAAGTATTGAATAAAGATGTAATTATCAATCTATTTCCCCATAGAGTGGCAGGTTTGAAAGTGATTCTAAAAACACATTACTCATTGTTTTTTACAAAGTACCGAATTGGTATCACTGATACTGACTTGAATTTCACTCGGTATCGGATCGGGGGGAAAAAATCCCTGGTATCGCACATTACTGCTCCCCTCTGCCTCTCGTTGCTGCAGGATGTTGCCGCAAATTTACAGTATAACTTGACCTATTGAACCTAAAATGGATGTTTGTACCAGACTGTAAACATGTTTATTTCTGCTTTGAAGTTGGTCTTTTTAACATGGGAGTCTATGGGGATTGCAGAGGAGGGGTAAACGCCAATTTTGGGTACTCCTGCAGAGATTTCACTTTAAACCACCGGAGTTTGCTGGTTGGCTGGTTCCCATCGAGGCTTCACTGATCTTTCTATGAACAGTAAACCTCTCGGTTGTTCTCAGCGACAGGCTTCAGCCATTGTTTAAAATCAGGCATCTCCAACCATGAGTCTGAAAACTTACATTTCCACATTTTCTCTCTTTATCGTTGACTTTCGCGCCAGGAGTACAGCGTTCACTGTCGCAACATGTGGAACTTCACACGCACGCCTGCAACCCCGACACTGGCAGGCTGAGCCCTCCAGCACATCTTTGTTTTTGTTCGTCACTAGCGATACTTTACACAATATTTCACAGTCAGTGGTCACGAGGAGGAATATAAATACATTCATGGATAGGCACGCGTACCGATGTTGCATTTCAGAAAACACAGTAGAATTATTTGAATATCAACAGTCCCGCCTCACTCCAAAGCCCCAACCCTCATTCCCCCAGGAAGTAATGCGAAAGCAAACGTCTGACAGGCAGGCCCCCATTGGCTGATACTAGGGATGTGCCACACTGTATGGATTGGTTGGAGTTTTCTTTGAAAATTTTGAGAATGGAATAATAGTTTATTTTTATTCCTGGTGGATCTGTCTATTTCAGAGTTCCATTACTTTATCAATAGCATTCTAACCTATTCCAAAAAAGTGTAACAATGCAACATTGGTAAGGGTAACTTTAACCTTAATTCATTGCTTCTCTGCACTGTTCACTATAGTCAGCGTGTATCAATTACATAACGCTCTACTGCTCATATTTCTAGTTTGATTCCCCCTTTTCTCACTCAACTGGCCTCCACTCCTTTTCACATGATCTCATTAGAATCTGTCACTAACTAGACCCATCATCACTGGCAGGACTGTGTCATCACACCAGCAAAAGCTAAAGTTTAAACTGACATTTAAATCTATCTAGACAATCACATAAATATTGTTTTCATACATGTATACGTTTTAAACACAAAGACAGAACTCATTAAACAGTCTGTTCAGTTGGCTGCATGGTTTTCTGTTATAAAGTGTTCTCATTCATGCATGCTCACACACGTATATTCTCTCCCAGAATTGGTTCTCTCCACATGCGTAATATCATGCATGCTAAATTTATAGGCAAAGTGATCAGGCCTCTAGGGCTCAAGAGCTGGCTTAGTGCCTCTCCACACAGCCTCAGCTGCTGTGGTCGGCATACGCTTGTGATTGGCTTGACAGCTTCATTAAAAAAAGAGAAGGTGATTGCTTTCTGTTCCATTCTCACAGCATGCATGACTAACCAGGCTCAGCCGTCAGTAGGAGGGACCCACTTGAGCTTCATTCCATTGGGTTTATGTCAGTTTTAATACAAAGCTCTTATGTAAAGATGCCTCTGCCTTTCTTTGCTGTCCTGTCATCTGAGGATGTTAACAAGAGGATTCACCACATTTACATAAACACAATGAACCTGGTTGCTTGAGCATCCATTGGTGGTCAGTGATCATATTCTTCCCCTCAACTTCTAAAAAAAAAAAAAAAGAAAAAAATCAAGACTGCTGTATTTAAGTAGCATTTGTTGTGAAAAAGGAGTCTTATTATTTTCTTTTTGATTTCCAGCTTTGAATATAACTACTCTGGACTCCCTATTCACAGGCTTTGACAGAAATTTTCTAAACTTCAACAGTTTTTAATTTACAAGTTCAGATCTTTCTTGTTATTATTTTATCAGGTAGGTGATGCTTTTCAGTATTTGTCTTTTTTGGTCGTGTTAGGACTGTCTTTTATTTGATAACATATTTTCAGAGCAAATGACTTTGTCCATATCCATAAACAAAAAGCATACATCTAAGCTCTGCTGCTTGCCATGGCATATTTGACAATGCAACACCAAACAGGTAGGATTACGTTGGAAGAAAAGTGTGATTTTACCATTTTTTAAACAGAAAACCCTTGAAGAGCTCATAAGCACCATGCAACAACATGCTCGGTTCTGCAATTATCCGTGTCTCAAAGGACTATCAGATGACAAGGCTTCTGTCTTTGAACATACTCAGTCATCAGTTGGTTTCTTTTCAGAATCCTTTAAAAAACCCAACCTTTCTACCAACTCCCAGAGTTAGTATTCATTGCTGATAAGCTGATAAAATCTGCTAGATACAGTTGTAATTTTAGCTCATATAATAGAAAATCCCTGTCTTTAGATTGGAAGCCTTGCATCTTCCTTCATTATCATTGTCAACTTTATTTTTCACCATGCAAAAAAAACAACTAAATAACACAAGACTGTCTTGGCATATGTAGAAACTGGAAGGTTTGGCTTGCATTTAAAACAATGTAGCAAAGCTGAAAATGCTACATGTTCATTATATATTTTCATAAAAACAGAATCTGAAAAAGCCATTATTGTATTTGCACACTCATGGAATTATTCATGGTATATTGAAACTTACGGCACCTATAAATAACAGCCTATATAGCTTAAAATAAAGAAAAAATGAGGACAGTATGAGGATAAATAGAAAAAAAAGCCAATTTTAAATGGTCTTCATAAAAAGTGTATTTGTGATGAGTGTTGTGATTCTTTTTTTCCGTTTCTTCAAGAAGATTTTTAATGAAGATAGTGTATTTGAGAGTGGATGTTTGTGACATCCACTGAAAACTGAAAATAACAAATGTCCTTGAGATAATCAAGCACCATGCGAAGGCAGTCACAAACAATTAAAAAATGATTAGGTAATCTGAATAAACCGGTTGATATCTTCTGAAAACCCTTTAAGAGACCATTTTATGTACATCTACTGGTTTTCATCTTTTTATTTTTTGGGTTATAAACCTTGTTAGGTTGAAATGGGCTATATAGTACAAAAATACAAAAATAAACAGAAACATTAAAAAACCCACATTATGCATCTCAATCTTGGTGTCATGACTCCTTTTTGTCACCTTCTGTCTTTTGTGACAGAAGCTAAATGTCCAATCAGAGGCCTGTGTTACAAAGCTGGATTAACACACCCAGGATATCTCTCCATACCTGGGTTGATTTACTCTGACATTTGTTATCCTGATAAGTGGTACTATGAAGCTGGTTA
Source organism: Atherina boyeri (assembly GCA_029874935.1). NCBI lineage: Eukaryota > Metazoa > Chordata > Actinopteri > Atheriniformes > Atherinidae > Atherina > Atherina boyeri. Next base: position 8,623 of record JAPMNP010679453.1, on the reverse strand, counting down.
TCAAGTCAGTAATTGCACCCAGGGTTTGTCTTGATCAGTGGGCTCTCATATAAAAAGGGATGGTGTTTGCAGCATCCGGCCAATCACAAACATGGAAAAATCCTGCAAAGCGGCCTACTCTACCTTGAAGGGGATAATTATTCTGCAAAATATGAAGAATTCAAACAGTCATCCAGGCCAGAAGCAACACTGTTGCTGCAGCAAAAGCCAGGAAAGAAGGCTGTCAGTAAATTGCTTATTCTGTTAAAGGCCAAATCTGTAAGATTTTTAATATGAATGTAGAAAATTATTAAAACCACAATTAGAGTTTTAAAAAGCATGCCATTTATTCCACATGTAATATTTTATTGAATTAGCCTACAAAGTTATTGATTCCTTTTTAGGTTTTTACGGTGCGGAAAACTTGTAGTACCTTTTTTCCACCAGTAGAGTGATGTATAAGCCAATTTATCTGCACACTGGGCAGCATTTCAAAATATTCACCTCGCCAGATAAACAAAAAGCAAAAGTATGCCACAAGTCACAGAAGCTCATTACTGTCACCAAGAATCTTACGCAACATATTACAATGTTTTCTTAGAGCCAGAGAAAGAAAGAAATTTTAAAAAACAACACAGCCAAGAAACGCCCCATCCTTCCCCAAGAGCTCCTTCTAGAACGTCTGCACATACACTGCTTTGGTCAACTCTAGGATCAGTTGGATGTGCATCGTGGGAGGGAGAGAGATTTTTTCTATCGCAGCACAGCTGGATCACCTGCAATAATTATAACCCTTGGAAGTTTTGGTTGCTGCTTTGATCCTCCACCCCTCTGCTGTCTGCAGATGCGCATGCGCCACCCTGAGTGGCAGCAGTTGCTGCGGCTCTCGCTCTGAGTAGAGCTTTTTTTCTCTCTTTTTAAGTACAGAGACAACAGCGGCAACAAACTTTTCATAGACACTGCAATTTTTCTGTTGTTTGTTGCTTGTTGTTTTCTTACTTTTTGTGCTGGACACCTGTTGCCATGGCTCCCTTCTTTTGTTTACATGAGGGATCAGCTGTTGGTGCTCCGCAACACAGCAATGCTGCTCCGAGAGAGACCTGACGTTCCCCAGGAGTTGAGGACGAAAAGAAGGAAGACCCATGCTGGAGTTAAACGTCGTGCTGGGAGAGGACGACATAGACCTGTCCTCCTGTCTGTTGTCATGGGAAACGTGAGATCTCTTCCCAATAAGATGGACAAGCTAACGGCACTGACCCGGTACCAGCGGGAATATCGGGAGTGTAGCATTATGCTGTTTACTGAGACATGGCTGAACTCATTGACCTCGGACTCACACGCTTCTCTGGTTATTTTTTTTGAGAACTTCCTCATTGTGGGATAATAAAGGTGTATCTTATCTTATCTGCTAACGTCCTCTCTCTGCTCCGCGCTGCAGTCAGATGATGTGCCGGTAGTGAGTGCATGGAGCAGGTGACAAATTAAACTGGAGGAGTAATTGTTATAGCAGCACACAGCACATCTTGTTCAAATTCCGATTGTCTTGAACAGTAGCCTGCTAGGCCTACTGAAATACATTCAAGCACTTTATAATTAGGCCTACTTTCATTTTCACATACCCCGTGATAGGCAATGCTAAATGGCTACCATTCCAATGCAACGTGAACCAGCATTATCAGACTCATAACAAGCTACTTATGAAACAACTCACAGCATAAAAGTAGAAATAAATGTCTACCTGCTCAACAAAACGTCTGCGGTCTCAGTGTCGGTTTCTAAGACCAAATCCCTGTGAAGCTTCCGCGATAGGTAAATGGTTGATTCTACTCCGGCATTGTTCGCATCTCTTCTTCGTCTCTGCCCTTTCATCTGCAAACTTTCACTTTCCTTCCGACCTTTGCTGTATGAGCAAGCTGGGGCCGCTTGCTGCTGTTGGTTTGTTTGTTCTCCATTCTGCGAATTTTGCTGGCTTACATTGATAAACTTCTCTGCAGCCATGCATCCAATAGAGTGATTGGATTTTTTTCATCTTCTTGCTCTTCATATAGTTAGGATTGTACTGTAGGACCATAACCAGCATCTAAACGAGGTTATTAATAATGAACACTCTTTGAAATCGTTGACCATAGCTTTATTGCATGAATTTGTGAGTTAATACATTTTCAATTAATTGGACAATGAATGAATGAATGAATGAATGAATGGACAATATAAACGGACATCACTCTGATCACTCAATTTCAAATTATGACTACTCAGACGTTTTCAGACAGAGCTGACGAGCTTCCGTCCTATATACTGTAGTGTGAATGAATTTCTGCAATCAGACTATAACACTTGTGTTCTTGCTGCAACCTTTGGTACTTCACCTCTCCTGCACCGTCTGTGCCACTATAGCCATTTAGATATAAAAATGTTGACCACATTCAGCAGATGTATGCTGTGTCTCACAGTGTTTCAAACTTTCATAGTTTTTGAGTTATCTAGTGTTTTGTGAAGACACATATTTTGCTGTTCATCTACTCACCCACTTAGGGTCAATTGCAAACTGTAGGCATTACCTATCCCATTAACAACACGTAGGCTACAGTGTACTCACCCTCTCAATGATGCAACGTACCACAATGGTTAAGGGGTTAAGGACATAGAACGTGCTGGCGCAGTGGTGGAGGTTCAAATCCAGCAGGACCAGTGAGCTGGTTGTCACAGTTTTATTCTGCTGCATGATTGCGCTCATTGCCCCTCGGGTGTGTACCATCATTGGCCAAGTCTGCAGAGATAAGACAAAGTCTTTGCAGTCAGAAGATTGTGCACCCAACCAACTGGCTGCATTTATAAATGCTAAATAACAAAAAAAAGAAGCAATCCATTCACCAATAGAAAAAAAAATCAAAGGAAGTTTGCAATTTTCTTCCTGTCTTTAACAATAATTTATTCCACATTGAACTATTTCATCACAATTGAACACCAGTTTGACCTTTAAATACTTTTACTATTCACTTCAGCTTTTTAATTATTTCTATAAACTATCTTAAGCCATATTCAGTTGCTTCAGAGGTCTTTATTTCAACCGTGCATATACTTGTGAATTCTTTACAGAAATGTTCTAGTTTTCATTGAGTTGACCCACATGTGAACGCATTTTGTGTTGGAACATTCATTTCTCACATTGTTGCCATTTGTAGTTTTGCATTCCATAAATTCATGTTTCTGTAGTTATGCCATATTATTAATCTCATTATTTCAGAGGCAACCTTAGTGGAGCTTTATTTCTTTACACTGTCCCTGTTGTATGGATGAAATCAAGGGCATTTTATTGCATCTAACCCTAAAAACTCTTTCACTCCTAAGCGATCCTCTCACAATCCGTACACAAACGTTGACAAGATGTTCCAAGAATGGGCAGGCCATTTTCCAAGAGAACTGATTGGTCTGGAGATGGTGCTTTTATACTTGTTGATGTCTTAACCAGAACATAACCTGCTCTAGAGCAGGTTGACCATTCAGCTTATGTTACCATGGTGATTTACCCCAGTAAGAAGTGAATACAGAAAATCCACGTCAACCCTGAAGTTACCTTGATAAGAGAAAGTCCAGCTTCGTTGTCCAAGCCTCTGTTCTGTCTACTCTCCAGTTTCCAGTAACAGGTATTAGTATAATTGAAAGGAACTCTATTAAAGGCTCAGATTGTACAACTGATAAAGAAGTTATACCTTGTTTTTTGTTTGTTTTGTTTAATGGATTTATTTATTCATTTTCCTCGCATAGAGGAATTTAGCTCCTTCACTAACAAGCTTTCTTTAGGGATTTATCAAACTTGCTAAGCCAGATCATGGTCATGCCTGTTATGTAGCTCAGTCTCTGCCACAGAAAGAACAATTCTCAGCAACATGAATTTCAGGTTTTGTAGCTTTGCAGGCCTTATTAAGTACATGTATGTTTGCACATAAGGGGACACAAAGAGAACATATATAGAAGAGGAAGTGTGTTAGAAATATGTATGCAACTTTTTGTCACTATTACATGGTTGCAATATGGATTCTGTTTTATATTTAAACAAACCTTAGTTTAGCTTGTTTTAACACTAATACTTTGTAGGTAAACAGTTCTTTGGGTTGACAAAATGATACAGTATGTGAAGTGATATTTTGTTTGCTAACTATGCACAAAACAAACAACAACAAAAAAAGAATGTTGAATGACAAATACTGTAATTATCAGTTACAACCAATTGCTGCTACCATAAGCTGCATGGCCTGTAGAATATTTGCTCCACTTATTTAAAAAATGTACCTGTCTTTGGTTGTAATATGAAATTAAAGCATTACATACCTGGGTAATGGACATAGATAAATAAGTAAATAAATTAATAAATGCATCATTATTCTTTTATTTTGACTGTCCTTGATTTCATTATATTTATGCACTAGTAATCCTTCATAATGAGTAATGGTTTGTAACAAATGCATTAATCACTGCCTCAAGTCTTTATATGTGTTTTCCTTACATCAAACCTCTAAGTTCAAATACTGTATTATCGCAAAACTTTTCTTCACAGAATTGACTGGGAATAAAGCTCCTTTGATTATACTGACACAGAATTTTGTACACAGGGAGGACTTGTTAACATAATATTAATACTGATCCAACTGAATGAATCCACCTCTGCTATATTTGAAATATTTGCTGTGTGAGGCCATTTATTCTAATTTGAAAATGGAATTCATACTGTCAGCCTCATGATTAAGCCCAAATAAGATAGATAGAAATCTCCTTGGTATTCTCAAATGCAGTCGGCTCAGAATAAGCACTGCCATCTTATGACAAATGTATGTAAATGAAAAAGTTTGTGATCTAGACTGAATAGTGGTGTTAATTAACTAACTACAAATATTTTCAGAGTCCATTAGAGTGACAGCTTCCTACTACAATTCAGTAAGAAACATTTAATACAATTTTTCAATACAGTAGCTGTCATGTGTGTCAATAATAACTTTTTTTTGCTACATCTTATTCTGGTGTTTAAATGATGTCTACTTGAAGCATTTTAAATAAATAGATATAGTAACACTTTACTCGATGGGCAAATGGTGAAAGAGGCTTGACCAACAGACATGAACTTTTATGTGGGATATCAAACAATGAGGGAAGACTGTTTTGATGTCACCAATGTCAAAAATAGTTCTTTGCTGATGAGGAATGCATATAGCATACAAAAAAGTCCCATGAACAAGTTTGAAAGTGCTGTGTTTTAATGAAAACCATAGATCTGGCACTATTGTAAAACATAATGACCAATAGGTTAAAAGATAATATATGTAAAAATATGTTTTGTAATGACCTGAAGAGCATTATTTATTTTGCAGCAACAACACAGAAATGAGATAATACACACTGCATTCCCTTTGGTAAAGAAAACCACATGAAATTGGAGAGATGATGGATCTTCTTAGAATAAGAACTCTTGTAATAAAACTATATCACATATGTGTCAGTGAAGCCGATCACAATAATTTTGCGTTATTACAGAGGTGACTGCCTGTTTGTGCAGTTAGAGGTCAGCTGCAGTGTCTGAACTAGTGTTCCGTTGAAGAATAATTTTGCTTAGTATGATTTATAATTGATATGACCTGGAAATAATATGAGTACATCCATGATAGAGCTCTACATGGTTGGGAGGAGAGCTTTAATGATTTCTTTATTATCTCCTTTAACATAGGAGATAATAAAAGGACAGATAATATATAGCACTAGACCACCCTTCACCAGAAGAGAAGAGATAACACCATCCCACAATTTCTTGCAGCAACATTCAAAGCTGTTTTCAGAGTTAGATTAATTGTGATTCTTGCAAATACATATTAGTTTGGAACAGCTGTAATTTCACAAAAAACAAACTCACTGGCTAACAGAAGAGCAGCCAAGTTCCCTTTGCAACACGGTTGTCTACTACTCAGTCTTCATTATTTTGTATTTCCCCTGAATGCAAATGCTTTACTAATGCAAGGGTTTAATATCATGTGGCATGGTGACGTCAACATAGCNGTCTAACCATTATGTAATGCTTCAGGACAATGAATTCCCCTGCCTGATGATCCTGAATGGACCTAATGTTTCTAGTCCCACCCCATAGCCAAACACTTATTGCAAGTGCTGAAGTACAAACCAAACCCAATTTGAGGCTTGGAAATTCCAATGGAGAATAATACCAGATAGAAAAACAAAACCTTTATGTAAATTGAAAATTAGGATAATTATGATGACTAAGCCCATGTACCACCAAAGAAATGTCCATTCCATTGCAAGAGGAGGGCCATAAACACGTGCAGAAGCTTGTAAAATTAGAGATAATTTCACTCTTGTTCAACAAACTGATTAACCATAAGTCCTTGAGCTACAATGTTTTTAGGTGAATTTCAGCATAGTGCACAGTGATTCTTTGAACACATTATAAAAGATCTTTGTAGCCTGATTTAAAAGCATAAATAAGGAGTTGCATCCTCAATCTCAAATTATGATAAAAAACAACAATAAATAAACACTTTTTAGACTGTAGTCAAACAATTTTAGAAAATGGCACACAACAATGACTGATTTATTCATATTTGTTTCTATCTACTATTTCTGAGTTGAGACTTGAGGTTTAAGTACATGTTTCACTCACCTTTACATAGCCTATAGAATAGCTTCATCTATAATTCTCACATTTTGGAAGCAATTACATCGCTGTCCTAATCTCATCAGTCAGGGAGACAGTCAGGGAGACAGCTGTTGTAGTGTTTCATTCTTATCTCTTCTGCCCACTGCTGCTTCTTCTCTGTCTTTCGCTCCTCCCTTCTCCTCCATCTTCCTCAGGCTGGGTGGCTGGCATATGTGGTGACAGCAAGTCCTTGGCTCCATCTCACACTGACTCTTCCTTTCAGAAGACAGAGTGCCTGCTGACAATTATCAACGCTGGGTCTGCACATACTTTGTGTTTTGACATTACTCCATCTTACATTTTGTCCTTAACTTGTTGGCCACAGTTGCAATTAGTGAATTACAGTGATCAGCTACATGAACAGGACCAACAGTAAAAATGTGAGTTGAATTAAATTTAGCATCCCAAGCGGTCAGTCCATTAATATCAATTTCAGCTGATTATTGTGTCTAAAGTTTTTGACTGCATTATTCATCAAGCACACAATGATTTAAATGATGAAAAATTATGCAAAAAGGGGTCAAAATAGAAGACCATTAGGCACAAAATAGTCATGTGATTTAAGATTGTGGGTGTCATTTCCAACTATCTCACTCGGAAAAGTCTCTCTCTTGAAAAGCAAAGAATAGCTGAAGTTGAATTGATTTTCAGCATCACCTTTGTGCACCGAGCAAAATCTATTTTGGTTCTTGTTTTCTCTGTCCAAAGGACAGTTTTTTGGCAATGTGCTGTCCAGCCTACAGTATGAGTGGTGTGTGAGCCATGTTTATTTTGGATGACGGATGCAATCTGCCCCTGTATCAGCTGACGGGTCAATCCATATCTCATTACTCTTTGCAAACAATGTAATCTTGGCTGCAATTCACAGGGACTCACAATAAATTCTGTTGCAATGACATCATGCATCACTTCTTTGGTAGTTCACATCTACACTACAGTTAAGCAGAAAATATTTCAAATCAGTTTTTTGCCTGTAATTCAACATCTTAGAGTTTAATACTATTTCACACATTTATACATTTACTATTCATTTTCATCTCATCCTCTACCCCCAAAATCTTTCTCCTCTCCCTTTGCTATTATTCACTTTTTTTTCCAGAGCGCCTCTGAAGCAAGCTTTGCTCGTGTGATTTACTTTCTATTAGGGGATTAAAAATCAATTATGCAGGAAGCCATGCGTAGGCGTGATTATAGCTGTGCATGACGGCACCATTCATCACAGAACCACTCATCTCTACAGCCGTTAGTTACACAACACACACCAGGACAGCCATCCTTTACCATGAACCCTGCCCCTCATCTTTTATACATTGTAAATAGAGTGGGTTCACTATATATTTTAAGATGAATGACTGGGCTACTTTTGAGGTACAAAAAAAAAAGAAAAAAAGAAGAAAAAACAGGAAGAAAATGGATAGAAAGACGTCCAAAGATATCGCATGTAGGCAAGGCAAGTTTATTTGTATAGCACAATTCATGTTACAAAACAATTCAAAGTGCTTTACATAAAACATTAAAAGCATTACAGTGGGGTGCAGAATAAGCATTAAAAAGTAAAATAATAAAAAGCATAATATAAAATTAAAAACGAAAACAATTTAACAAAGAAAACATAGAAAAGATATTCCAGCTTACAAGAAGCAGTACAGATGTGAACATTAGAATAAAAACCTATTCAAAAGCAGCTGAGAACAGAAGGGTCTTTAATCTGGATTTATGTTTCAGCTGATCTGAAGCTTTCTGGGAGTTTGTTCCAGACATGTGGATCAAAAAGCTGAATGCAGGTTCTCCATGTCTGGTTCTGACTTTGGGAACTGATAAAAGACCAGATCCAGATGACCTGAGGGGTCTGGTAGGTTAATACTGGTTCAGGAGGTCACTGATGTATTTTGGTCCTGAACCATTTAGAGCTTTATAGACCAGCAGCAGAACTTTAAAGTCTAT
>JAPMNP010679426.1:0-10099 GCA_029874935.1 Atherina boyeri | reverse complement strand
TTTCACATCAGTCTTTGTGTGCTTAAAGTCCACATGTGTGCGTTCACTCACCAGCAGCAGAACTGAACAGGTTGAGTGGCTGACAGCGTATAATCAGTGTCTCTCCTGGTTATCAGTGCTAACACTAATCTGTCACATTTCCCATTCACCGTTTTGGACCACTACCAGCACAAACTGCAATGTAATTTTCTCTTCACTGTCTTCTCTCTTTTTGCTGTTGTTCCTGCTCATCATCCCTCCCTCTTTCCTTCCATCTCTCTTTTACTCCCCCCTTCCACTCTTCTATTGTAGCATAAATGGAGAGCAGAGCATTTTCCATTTAAGAGTTGGAATGAGAAAAAGAGCCTGTCAAATCAGACAGAGACACTGAGAGCTACCAGTGCAGCATGCAAATGGGATTTTACCTGTTTGTTAGCACTGAACCTGAGCTATGCTAGTTTTCTGCTGTCATGGAACCATCACAATGGGTTTTAGCCAAGGCTATTATTCTAAGCTGCATATTAAGAGCAATAAAGCTAATGTGACATTCTGTATTATGGCTCCTAAACACTAAGCTGTGCTAAATCACTTGGGTATTTGAAATGACAGGGTGTTTCACTTCCTTATCATTTGCACTGTACAGAGCTAGCACACTAGCGTTGGTTAAAATCATCTGTGGAGTAATCTACTGGGAACGAACTGAACTTTTAGATTTACTTGATTTAAGGGCAATGAATTGTTGAACTACACATCACATATTGGTTCTAAAACTTTGTAGAGAATGTGAAATAAAAAATATAAAGAGAAGAAGAAAACTTCAGAAAGAAATATAAGTAAAAGGTGAGTGAGAGAAAAGGAGTTGCGATGTCAAAACGAGGAACAAAAGTAAAAGTTTAACATGATTATAAAACACTTAATTTCACTTTTGAAGATTTAAAGACAAGGACATCTATTATCACTATCTTCTTATGAATCTTCTTAAATTTGTTTTTAAGTTGTACTGACAAAGTTTATTTATGAAAGCTCTCCGTCAGATTCTCGTGCATGCATATAGACCACAAAATTAAATCTTTTTGAGAATGGTGAATGCCAATCTTGTAATATGAAAGGATGTGGCAGTGTGATAGCGGTGAGACAGACGAGGAAAAATAAACAAAATCCCCCAAAAAATGAAAGAAAAGGGGAAAAAATTATAATAAAAATGTGCACTGAAACCTGCTTGTCCTCATTTTAAAAAGTGATACACATGGTTATGAATAATCATGCAGTGAACTTCAAATCATATAAAAGCAGCTCTCAGTACAAACGGATAATTAAATGCTCCTGAACCTGGACAACAATCTGCAGTCTGGTCCTATTGTATGCAGGATGCACATCCTCGTAGTGTAGTGGCTAGAGGGGGAAGATGTACACTGTTAAACATTTTCATTACATAGCCTACAGTTCCTTCTACAGTTTATAAAGCAAATTGCCTCCTGCTGTGGTATCCTTTTAAGATGAGGTGCAGCAATGGAGCCAGTGTGTGCATCTGATTAGATAAAACCTCCAGGTGAATCTGATAGTCGCTCAGCAGTGTTATAAACAGGAAACCAGGGTACAAACTTGATTTCCTCATAAAACTGATCATTATTATGAAAAGACATTGTTGTAGTAGATTTTGATTATTAAAGACCGCAGGTGGATCTGGGAGTTGCAAGTGACTTATTAATAAATTGAGTGATATTTCTTGTGATTGAAGGAATGGATTTAATGTGCATGTTTGTACAGTCTGTAGCACCAATGGTGGTAGGAAGACCAGCAATAGAATTAAATCCCATCTTGACTGCAACTTGTTCTTGAAGGAGTGACTGAAAAATATCATTGTCATGACTCAATCTACAATAACTTGCTAGTTATTATAGATTAAGCAAATATTTTGTAAATGTCCAAAAGTCATTTAAAGAATCTGATAAACATTTCTGTAATGTTATTATTGTATTTTAATGAACTGAACATCAGAGGACGACACAAATGTTGACTTTGTTCACACAAATTGGTGCTGAAATGTTCATATGAGTACTCCTGTGTGTTCGTTCGTGGAACTTCCTCTTCACTAAGAAAAAATACAGGATACAATGATTTTTGAAAATTTCACAATCTTTGTAAAAAGTTTGTAAGTAGGACTTGAACACAGATTTATTCGTCAGACTTGTTCGTGAATGAGGCCCAATGTACTTTGCCTTTGATAAATTCCAAAATGGGAAGTAATATCATGAGGAATGAAACAAAGTTGTGCATTAGCCAGAAACTCAACCTTATTTGGTGAAAACAAGGGTTTGGTTTCACATGAGAAGAAGACCCTCTGTGCCTGTCAGTGAGGAACCCTCATTACTAAAGACCAAATCTGCCTCCTTCTCTGTAATGTAACTATGACTCATCTGTAAATTCCAATGCTGATGATTAAACAAAATGTTGTGTACCTATAGTTTATATTAAGGTGGGGCTTATTTAGATCTTTCGATGTCAGATATTTCCATAAATCGGTTGGCGAAAGGGCCTTTCTATGTGGAGTTTGCATGTTCTCCCCGTGTTCCCTTGGGTAGCTCATGTTCGCTACTCCCACAAAACATGCACCAGTCCTGGGTGGGGAGGATCTGGCTGGAATAACGTGATCCTTCTACACGATACATTCAGCGGGGAAACCCTGCCCCGTTGGGTAAAAAAGAAGGGCCTGCTCACTCCTCAAGCTAAGAAGGAGGCTTGAGCTCAGTGCAGGGCCCTCCTGGGGTCGGCAGAGGGAGAGCAATGCCCAGGACTGTACATAGGTAGGAGCACTGGGTGATAAAATGGGAAAAACCGTGGAATAAAAAAAAAAAGAAGATATTTCCATAAATCACTAGCTGCTATAAGTATTTATGGTTCCTGTAGTAATGCATATATTTGTCAGAAAATACATTACTAATACTTTTTTTTCAGTAAAAAGTAATCTAATTAATCACAATTCTATTGCTGCTATGCCGTTACCATTACTGCCAATTAAATGCAGTGTGTTGCTATAATTCAGCCCATGGCAGTTGTTTTCATCTGACTGGGGTCTCAGGGGGAGGAACAACTACATGAGTGTCGATGATTAACTAAGGAAGAATAATGTCATGGTAAGACAAACAGAGGCAGACTTGGGCAATTATGCGCACCTGAACACACATACAGTCATAGAGACGAAAAACACGCAGCAACAGTAAGTCCAGACAGTAGGCTTCAAAGAAGCACAGACATTACTGTTCCTTCAATGAGATAAAAGACAACAATGTTTTGAAAAGTGTGCATTATGACCATAAACAAGGTGTATCTCCACATCGGCTGTTAAACATTCTAATCTCATGAAGCACCTAATCTAATAAAGGAGACAGAGCTACGCCATCCAAACAGCCTTAGTATTGGTCTTGATGCTTTCTGTTAATGATTTATTGTAGTAAGTTTCCAGTTCATTCATTAGTCCTATTTTATTCAGTTTTATTTTAGATAATTGAACATGCAGTTGAATATACAGTTCTGTTAAAATATATTTTAAAAAATTTGGAAAAAAAAGAGTAATGGAATAGTTACTAGTTAATAGTTTTCCTGAATCGTTACTTTTACAATGCTGTATCTCTGTTACTTACTCAGTTAATTATTTACTATTAAATATAAATAAATATTTTTTTAAAGTAACAGGCCCAAAACTGTTATTGTTATTATTATTTTTACTGTAATTAGATTTGTTTTTATTCTATTACTTTTTCACTTTTAATAAATTCATTATCCTGTTTTATGGATTACTCTTCTTCCATTAGTCAAAATCTAAATTGGTGATTAACAAGTAAAGAGCAGTTCTTGGCTGCTAGCTGCTGACACAAAAGATGCTTTTACAGGTCAGGATTGGTACAGGGATTCCTATTTATGAAATTGTGGAGTGAAAATGAATGATGGCATATAACCTACCAAATCTAATGATAGAAAATCTGCCTGGGAAATTGTCCTTAAAGTAGCATAGATATCTTCTAAGCAGTCATGGGTTCACTTTTAATATAATAATAATTTTCTTTTTTTTTGCATGCATGCATGCATGTGTAATTTGCTTAAGTCGTTTGCAGAAAAGTGATAAGACCCTGGCACATAGCAATAATTACAATAACAATAATGAAAATAATAACTAAGCAGAATGCATCCCTTCAATCTGCTTTTCTTCCCCATTCTTTCTCTTTGTTACCCTCCAGCCTCTCCCAGAGTCAGAGTACAACAGCAGTCCAGAGGCTGTGGGTTACCGGCTGCATGTATGGAGGGCAGATGGCCAGGGTGGGAACAGGACTAAGGAAGTGGAGGGTGGAGAAGACACCATTGAGGCCATAACAGATAATCTGAATCCCTGGACCCAGTACCATGTGCAGATACAAGCATTCAACTCCATTGGACCAGGACCATGGAGCCAAACTGTTGAAGCACACACCGCCGAATCTGGTATGAGTGCAGACCTCATTCACTCCTCTTTCCTGTTTCCAAGTGTCCAGCAGAGATGCCTGTGAAACACTGCACTGGATGGGCATAAGAAGGCAGATGGATGAGAAATAAAGTGCTCCAATTACCTCGCTGTGTCTCCTCTCATCCTGCCACCCCTCTCTGCCCTCTACTCGCTCCCTCTATTTCAGAGAGGGAAGATTGATGGAGAGAGGGAGGGGAAGATGATTGAGGTAAAATCGAAGATTGGTTCAGAGACTGAAGTAGCACCGAACGGTGTGTGTGTGCTTTTTTTTGTGTGTGTTCTTTAGTTCCATCTGGATCCCCGGTGAATGTGACTGCTGAGGCAGTGAGTTCCTCCCGGATCATGCTCACCTGGTCTCCGCTTCCTCAGGCACAAAGGAATGGTGTTATTCTTGGATACAAGGTGAATAAAACACTCAGACGCACAAAGAGATGCTCAGTCCAACTCTAATATTCTCACTTGACCCATCGGCCCATTATCACTTCTTCTAGCACCATCCTTCACTCACACGCACAGATGCACACAGACATGCAAACAAAAATCTGATAGAAGATTAATATGATGTAATATTCTGCAACTATTCCAGTCTGTTCCTCTTGCACTTTTGCTTTTAAAAACACCCCGCTGCAGTAATTATGTTTAGGGGCTTGTGTGTAATAATATGCATACATATTAGAGAGGTTTACTGTTCCTATAAAACAGTAGTTTGGGTCATGTTGTAGGTGAATTATTCAATGGTAAAAAATGAACAATAATCCATAAAGCCTGTCCGTTTTAGAAGGTGCTTTATCTGTAATTCAATAGCATGAACTGCATTTTTGGCAGGAAGCTGTGAGGTTTTGTTTGCACCTTCATTGTCTCCATATGCTTTGGAGGTTTAACATTAGTATTTAAGTCCAGACTTCCCTCCCACTTAAGCAACACATCCTGCAGTCTATTCACATTCTCCACGATAAAGCTTACCCTTTTCTTGTTTGTACAACATAAAGCAGAGAAGTCTGCCATGTTGCCAGCCCAGATGGAAATGTAGTTGACATATTGGGATGTGCAGGTCTCTAAGTATGTGTGTGCCCTGAAGCAGTTTATTCCAGATTTAAAGTCAAGGGAAAACAAGTCACAAATGTTCCTCTTTATGTAAGTGACCCTCAACATCCATTAAACAGTAGAATTTGCCAAAAAAAATTCATACTAATAAACAATATTCCCTGTTTTAAAAGTGGCATTGAATACACCTCTTAATTTCCACCCAAACAGTGTAAAGATTTAAAAGAGAGGGAATTTATCTTCAGTTTCGTGGATATGGTTGTGTCACAAATGCATAAATCTGCAAATGAAAACAAGCTGTGGGTGGGTGATATAAAACAGTTCTCCCCTTTTTTTCCTTTTTTTATTTTGAGAATATATAAAATCCAGGTCATATCATCCACTATGCCCAAAGCTCATCACACCACACATCTGTGTGCTTTCTTGTGCCTTCCTGTGGATCTCACCAAGCAGCATGCCTACCATGTTAATAGATGGGAAGTGGTTGCCAGCAGCAGCTCCATTACACCTTCCATCCCCCAGTAGATGCTGAATAGTTGCCTCTGCTTCCTGCTGTGCATGCCTTATCTCTATTTTCATTGTTAGACATTTAAACTTGAGTGACGTTTTCCTCAGGTTGTTTTTAGTGTATAACATTCTAGTTTAAATTTAAGAACAAGAATTAAAGTCATTTTTATTTCTGACTAGACTTTGTTTCCTCTGTTAAAGTTTAATGATATTCTGTATTTTGCATTGAAGCAAACCTCTCTGTGCCTCTGTCTCCATCACTGCAATCACCCAGACTAACATGTTCAATAACAAACTTGACTAATATAAATGTGTTTATTTTATTACGGGTGAATCCCATAATACAACAAACTCTTTGGAAATCCTTTCCTTAAGTTTGGTGTTTTTTTTGTTTTTTTTTTTAGTATTTATTGATCAAGTTTATTTCTATGTAAACATTTTGTATGATTGCTGACCAGTGGTCTTGGCTTGGTGCCACTCTGTATTGGTGCTTGTCAAACACGCATTTTCCCGTTTTAGAATGTTTGATTTTTTGCTGTTCATCATGTCATTCTTTATATGTTGAATTTATTTTGCGATCACCCCACTTCTGACTTCTGACTCAAACAAACTCTCAACCAACCAGAATCTAACCAACGATAACATCAGCTCTGAAAGTTAAGCACTGTTAGCTGTATGGATGACTAATGTCATTTAATGTAAGGATTTAAACCAGTTTATCCTAATTTATATTTTGAATTTAGATGTTGTAACTTGTATTCTTGACTCTTTACTGTAGAGTACCTTGAAACTTTGCTTTTAAGATGCCACATAGCTCAAAAAGTGTACACTACATCTATGGGAGGAATGCACCATCATGTTCTTGAGATCTGCTGGCTACATAAGCCTGAAAGATTCCTGTCTTTGTTTTGTTTTTTGTAACAGTTTTATCACAAAATACAAAAAGTTTAGCAACCTTAATATTACATTAAGTGACAAAAGGTGCACAAAAGGGACAAATAGAGGACAAATAAGATAGCAGTGATGGACTCCTGTATGATTGATCTGTTTATTATCAAATGTCTTCTTGTGTATGTGAATTCCTATCCAACATTGTTTTTGTCATTACACTCAGGTATTGTACAGTGAGAAAGATTCAGAGGGACCTCCTAGTGTTCAGCTCGCAGAGGGGGAGAGAAATTTATCGCTGCTCCTCGGGGCTCTCCAAAAATACACAATGTACGTGCTGCAAGTGCTGGCCTACACACGGATAGGGGACGGCCCACCCAGCAGCCCCATTCTGCTCAGAACCAAAGAAGATGGTAGGAACCCGTTATCTCTCTGTCTGATTTCTGGCTTTTGTCCAGTAGTTTGTTCAACACATTTACCATCCTCACAGGTCTCCAGCTGTTCCTCACCTCTTACACTCTGCTGTCAGCACTGGCACACTGTGTTTGGGTATTTGTGTGAATGTGCGGCATCAAATGCGGAGGCCTGGTAACCACTGCAAACTTTTCAGGAAAGCAGCAACCTGGTGTCAGAATTATAAACCACAAGTGCACAAGAGCACACTCTTGCACGCAATAACACGCGTTTGGCTACAAAGACATACAGAAAGGCTTCCAAGCTTGCACACACTCTCTCACACATACAATCACAATCATCCTCTATCAAGCAGAGTCACGTTTGAAAAGTTTTTCTCATTTCAGGATGAAACAAGAATGGGGAAGTCAATTCCCGGTGATGTATAATGAACCTCCTTTCAGTCCGTCACACACGTGCACACACTGTACACTCACAAATGCACACACACGCACTCAAGTTGGCGTGTATTTGCTGATGTGGAACATGTACTTTTATCAGGACTAAAGGCAAAGTTGGTGTGAGCTTTGAAGAAAATTACATTTTCTATACGGTGTCCTTTGGAAGTTCATCAAGTACGTCTGCGAGTGTTTGCGTTAAACATACTCTCATTGTAGAGCCAGATGCTGGCATTCTCATTACAGCAATGAAGGAGTTCCTTTGAGCAGCTCCTTCTGCCGCTTTTTCAAACTGTATATTGATATGCTTTCATTCTGCTGCCAACTCATTCCTCTGTTTTCTTTTCCAGTACCAGGTCCCCCTCTCCGTATGGTATTTCCAGAGGTCCGATTGACATCAGTTAGGGTGGTATGGCAGCCACCTGCATTCCCCAACGGCATCATATTAGGTATGAAAACAAACACTAACATATAAGAGCAAGCAGAGTAATTGCTAAAGGATGGAGTTCACATTATAGAAGACATGATTTAGCTGTTTTTAACGTGTCTAGGCATACACAGACACACACAACCACACACACAAAATCACATATATTTAGTTGTGATCTTCAACGGAGGGAAGGAAGTAAAAAGCATAAAATGAAAAAGAGCTGATTCTGTGTCGTGCATTCAAACAGGGGTCAGCTCTCTGTTCTCTCCACTTCACTGCTGAAATTCATGGGAGTTTATGTATGCTTGTGTGTAAGTTATGAAACCAGTAACTGGGAAAAGGGCTGTTGCAATGCTGAAGACAGTTTTACAAATGCATGAATAGGCTTATTTATAAACTTGTTTATATTTCTGAATATCACTGAGTTCTAAATCTGCAAAGCACAGCGATGCAGTGTGAAGCAGATTGGACAGGTGAGAGGAATGTGTGAGCTGCTGACACAGGGAGGAAGGAGAGAAAAGGCAAAAGATGTATAGAGGTTAGATGAGGGAAAGGTGTGTGTGTGTGTGNGGGGGGGGGTGTACTGAACAGAAGGAAAGAAGCTGTATTTGTCCTCTCAGTAGGGGAGAGAGTTGAACAAGACAGTTTGAGTGATGTGTGACTGTATTGTATTGGAGGAAGGACATTTAGTGCAACACCACTCTGTGACAGAGGGATGAGTGGGAGGGCAAATCCCTCTTTTGATCGCACTGACATACACAAACATGCAGTCCTGCTGTGTCCTTGTTCAGTGCAAGCTATGTTTGTGTGCGTGTGACTGTGCAGATACAAATAACTGTAGCATACTGGTTTCTTTAGTGCTCATGACTGCCTGTGTTTTCAAGCCATGGAGGACTGACCCAGAAGGTGGACAGAGGAGAAACAATAACACAGAAGGTGCACAATCCAATTTGGCACAGTGCAGTGAGGCATTTGTATTCTATCACGACCCCTCGATGAATATTATCCACACAAATATGAGCTTCCCAGGTGCAAATACAAGCTGCAGCCCAATTCTGTGTAATTATAATCGAATTTCCTTGCAGTGCATCCATACAGTGAAATGACGAAATAGCATCCACAGTTTAAATTTGAGATTTGAATCGCCACCTTCTGTGTGAAACTAGACTATCACACACCTGCATGGAAGATGATTTAAAAATAAAGTGTATGAAATATGTTTAGCAGAAAGTTTTTGTTGTTACATTTAATATGTTAGTTGTAAGATTTATGTTTGAAGACAATGACAGTTGTTGTGTTGGTCCAGAGAATATTTGGTGTTCACTCATGTTATTACAGCAGCAATTTAATCAGGGATTTTAAACACGATATATTATGCAAGTATCACAAATAAGATCCATTTCTACACAGTTGTTAATTAACCAGATTATGATATTGATATCCCGCAAACTTTAGTAAATGCATCAATATTTTGCCTCTTAGACTAACTTCAAATACTTTGTAAAATAAATGGTAAACAAAACAATCCATTAAACACTCAAACATTTGAATATTAAAGGTTATACAGACGATTTCCGTGGCATCACCGAAAGCAGAGACCGTTGGCGAGTTTTTGAATAAAGCACATGCACAAGACCAGCCTACTTGATTCACAGCTCCCTCCCTGGCCATGCCTTTACGACAACATTAGCTCTTAGCAACCATTGTCAAGGAGTCTGTGGAATGAGCTGAAGCAAGCAGTACGCTGCATTTGTGTGACAGTGAGGAATCGACAGTAGCTTGTAGCAAGTGCAAACTTTTGTGCTGTATTCAGATCCACAAATCCCTCCAGGGAGGATCACCGCTGTGATCAACCAGTGAGACAGAGCCGTGACATCAGAGGAGCCAGACATTAGTGTCATT
>JAPMNP010679410.1:0-12736 GCA_029874935.1 Atherina boyeri | reverse complement strand
CTGTGGAAAAAAACAACTAAAAACTTGTAGAATCTAAAAGATATGAAAGTAGTGAAAACTGCAAAGTTGGAGAGTTTGGGAAGTGCTGCAGTTAAAAGTTCCACATCAAAAAGTTTCCATTCATTATAAGAAATGCACCATGCTTTGGAAGAGGATGGATAGATGTTCTGTTGCAATGTACCAGAAGCAAAGAACTTGTGATTTCTGTCATAATAACCTCATCTGACAAGTAGAATCATGTCTAGTTCCAGTAGTGTTTCACTCCTGACAGCATGGTGATGGTGCCTGGGAGTATTCAGTCTTAGATACACCAGAACAAACGCCAGTCTTCTTCCAGAACATTGTTATGACATGTAATGAATTGGAGCTATATGGATCGAATGAATGGAAAAGAATACCAAGTTTCTGATGGTGAATGAGGATTTCACACATCTGGACACCCATGTTTTCATCCAGTCAAGTCAAAACGGGTACACACAAGTTATATGCTTGAACTTAAGAAGACTACCGTCTCAGATTAGTCACCATGTTTCTCATTTAGACAGAACACAGTTACTGTTAGAAAGATGTAAAGAACTGCATTAGTCTAAGGCCATGTCCACACTTGTCCAGATAATGCCTTAAACGTATAATCATTTAGTCTACACCCCCATATCGTCCACACTAACCCGGCGTTGTTTA
Organism: Atherina boyeri; assembly: GCA_029874935.1. Taxonomy (NCBI): domain Eukaryota; kingdom Metazoa; phylum Chordata; class Actinopteri; order Atheriniformes; family Atherinidae; genus Atherina; species Atherina boyeri. The sequence goes on along the minus strand of JAPMNP010679410.1, from coordinate 12,055 downwards.
AGGTATGTGGCCGGATAATTATTAGCCAGGTTAGAGGGCCGTCTATCTCTTATTTCAACAGCGAAATGAGCAGGTCTGGACAGCCTCCCCGGATAACCCCCAGGTTGACAACAACAATGCGACACAACAGACAAAGACGACAGCAAAGATGGAGATGAGTCTTGCCATGCAGCTTCTACTTTTGCAAATTCAGACGTTTGTCTATTTGTTCTCTTCACTTAAGGGGGCAAGCAGATATTATGAAATGTGCTTCAGAGCTTCTTGTTTACATTATGTAGGCACCGGCAGTGACCCATCAATCTGTGTGTTGCGTGTCTTTTCGCGCTTGCCCAGTGCGTGCACAGGTCGATATGGGATTGTGCAATCATGGGACCTTAAACGGGGCCTAAACACTCATGTTGAGTGGATGACATTAGGCGTCTAACTCCCCGTATAACCTTATCGGCTTAGTGTAGACATGGCCTAAGGGTCATTGGCTATCAGTTGTTCTTAGAGCAACTCTTAGCGTCTGAAAGGATACCTATAGCACCTAAATAAAGAGCAAAGACAAAAGTGATAGTGCTCATGCTTGATGAGCACAAGACAATAGTCTGTAAGGATTGCGACCTCCTTATGAAATCCTTTCTTACGTTTGTTTACATGGAACCATGCAACGTCCTGCATCTGCCTGCAATGACAACTCTTCACCAGTTTTTTTTTTTTAATGACGGAGTATCTCAGCTAGCTGTTACTGGGGAGAGCGAGGGTTATCACCCCTCTGTAGAGTGAAATACCATGTGTTCGCTCAGCAGGAGAACATTCCTGCTGGCCCCATGATTTCCTCAGGTCATTCATGCAGTCCTCATCCCCACTGTAATGGCATTGTGCTGGGGCTCAGCTGCCCCGCCAGGCCCCCCACGCTTCAGCCTTTGGCCTCCCTGACAGCACTGCCCTTCAGCTGCCTGTCAACCACACCAAGCCTGTGGTGGTTTGTGGGAGAATGGGAGGGATGGGGCCAGAGATGGGGTGAACACTGTTTTCGGATCATTTGAAACTATTTCATCTTTACAGTAAATATTATTGTCATCAGTCTGCGATGGAATTTGTAATTTTTACCCAATATTGCTTGTGTACACTTGGCTGAAATGTCAAATATGAAGGCCGACAGATGCACACACAACTCGCTGATAGAGTAGCAGCTTACATGCTTTGCCACATCACATTTCACACCAGGAGAGCTTTAGCATTCACACTAAGACAGAGCTGTGGTATACAGAACTTTTGTCTTTTTCAATAGTAAAGTAGCAGTTAGCTAACAGAACAGAACATCACAAATCTGCAGAGCTGAATGAAGACATCATCCATTCCTACTTAAATGCACAGTAAATATGTTGTACAGTAAAAATAGATACTGTATGGGAGGCTGCTAGAGCCAAGCTGGAGAGCATGGTGACCAGAAGGAGGAGGGACGACATCTGCCACTACTTATGAATTCAACAAAGAGTACGCAGCACACATCTCCTCTCAAAGCTTTTCTTTCTCTCTTCATTCTCTGTGTGTAAAAGGGGCCGTTCATCATTATTCAAGGACGTAGCTGATTAAAGGTGATTAAGTCCTGCCCATCCATCACTCTCGCCTTTCAGCCTGTCACTGGCCCTAGTGTTCGGGGGGACTCCAACGCATGTATATGTGTGTGTCTCTGTGTGTGGGAGACAAAGCAAAAAAAGAGACCGTCCATCCAGCGCTGCAACTTTCCAAATATTCACTATTACGCTAATTGCTAATAATTTCCCAAGTAGAAATTAACAATATACTTGGGTCTTAATAATGTTGCTTGATACTGAAATAATACACAAAAGCATCCAAATTGTGGTTTAAGCTTAAATGGGCCGTGGCAGCTCATTCTTTAAAAGACTCTTTGGCAACCGTATGATGAATGTCCACTTTCTCCGTTGATGAATGATGACAGTGAGAGCCTTTCTTGCGCTTGCCATTCCTCATAACAACAACTCAAAGTAATGCTAACCAGTGTTTCCAAAAAGGATGGAGAATTTCCTTTAATAAGACTTAATTGATTGGATGTTCTTATGTTCTTACAGACTGTTTGTTGACACTGACAATGTCAACAAACCGTGCGGACTGTGGGAAAAGAGGAGCTTGACTAATTGTTCGGTTTTTGAATTTCAATGCAGGATGCCTGGGCATACTCTGCCTTTCTCCGGCTTGTCAAAAGCTATAAATATACAATTTTGACAATTTAATATGCTTGCATAGTGTATTTTTTTAAAAGAAAGAAGCAGAAAAAAATTTAATTCTTTGTTTTGACACACTTTGACTCTCCCTAAGGCTGACCATGCTTCTGAGAATTGAGGCCATCGTGGGACACTAAAACTCTTTAGCATTTTATAATGGGGTGAGAGAGGTTTCATTGCACGTTTTACAGAGTGTTGAGTTAGGTTTCACTAGCTGTGGTCAGGCAGGAAGCTAGGGATGACACAGACTATGCAGTATCAGATTTCTATTAAATGGCCAATATCATTTTAATGTATCCACTATAGCTCTTTTACTATCAGGGGCATTTTGTTGGGAGAATTTGGGTCAACTCCAAATCAATACAAATATAATCTTAATAATCTAATTCATCCTATGATGAATAATTTCTATCCGGATGGATGAAGAGAGGGTCTCTTCCAGAATTGAAATGCCCCATCTACAGTGCAGAAAAGGTTAACTGAAAAGTTTGATGAGAATGGAAATAATGTGGATCATATGTTATGGCCTATAGAGTCCCCACATCTTTCTAAAAGATGGTTCAGTTAAGAAATATCAAATGTCATGTATACCTGCTCCCTAGAAACATGAAAAGGCAAAGCTGCGTACTAACAAGTAGAGTCCTTGTACACACATAAAACTTAAAGGAGCCATATGTAAGAATTATGTATTATCTTTATTTTAAGTCATCATTAAATGGTCCTGATATGTTACAATACATTCAAAAAATGATGTTCATTTCAAAAACTTGAAATGACAACTGTAATTTAGCTAGGTTATTCTCATTTCAAAAACAAATTTGTAGCCCCTAAATTATGTTGTTGTTTACATTTTGTGCTGATGTTTGATGAAATTTCCCAATCGGGGGGGCTCTAAAGTATCCAAAAACATCTGTGTATATTGTTGTTGACCTATTTTCGCCATTTTTAGCAATTTCTTATATAAGCTGCGGCTTCACATGATTGCAATACCAGTTTCGGCCAGAATCTTACATATGGCTCCTTTAAGGACAGGATTGACTCATCTCAGTTTCACTCATTTATTCTAGCCATATTAGATTAAAAAAAGAAAAAAAATATGCTAAATTTCCTTCAGTGGCCTTTTTCAGAGGATGGAAGAAAAATTAAAGTCATTATATTTAACTTCCTATCCTCACATTCTGTCTGCAACATGACAATATAAATATTTAACTGATGCTTCCTGACCAACATGCTCTGGATTTCAGTTTGGGACATTTTTTTCACATTGCCTTGGATGGTAATGAGAAAAAAAACACACATTTGACCTTAGAGAGTTAAATAACATGTGACCATTTGAACCAATCATCTGCTTATTTTTATGTCTGAACAACATGACCTCCTCTGTCTGTCATGCTCTGATAAAGGCCACTAGTTTGGAACAGTGGCATCATTTTTAACATTGTTCGAAATAGTTGTGAAACTGGGATTAGTCAACCATGTCCTGAAGTTTTATTTGTCTGTCACAGATTCAGTTTGGGATATTCAATGATGGAGCGTAGACACTAAGAATGTGGAATATTTTCTTGATTTCATAAGATGGCTTTTTTATTTCGACAGCTGTTTTCCTGGTTATGTTTTTTTTGCTTTAATTAGTCTTAGCATGTGTATACAGGCAGAATAGAAATTATTCAGGATTCAAGGTTTATTTATTTTTGTTTGTTTGCGCATTCAGTCAAAGCAAAACTCTACCAATGACAGTAGCTCTAATAATCATATAGCACACTCAAACCTTGTTTTACAAAATTTTGACAATTCTTTCATCAGAAGATGCATAAAAGTGTGCTATAAGCAACTTGTAGAATGTGTGTGTTAAGAAGATGAGTTTATGCATGGGTCTACGAGGATGTAACACTAACACTGAGAGCAGAAAATTGCATATTTGCACAAAGCTGCATTTTGTGGTGTAACCTGGGAGCATTGCTTTGAAAAGACAAGGAGAATCTTATTATCCAACTTTTCTGCCCTGCTGCTGTGAGCCGGGCCTTCTCAGGCTCCCTCTAGCATTAGCTCTGCGGGGTGCCACACTAGAAATACACTTCTGCTGAACTTGCGTTTTTCAAAGTGTCTAAACCACACCACCACCAAAAATCATCTTCCCCGCACACTTGGGGCAGAAAGTCACAGGAATGGAGGTTTAGAAGGTCATGACAGAGTTATTGCTGACCCAATGTAATGTATGAAGGTGACACGTTTTTTCTGTTTGTTTGATTTTTTTAATGGATCTGTATTCATTTTTTTCTTTTCCCTATCTCATAATTCTTCTATTTTGCTCGCCCTTATGTTTTATATAATCTTTCTTTCTTCTCTCTGAAAGCCATCCCAGTATAACTAATTGTATTCCTAATGGCAAGCTGAAATACAACATAACGCTTGGGCAATACGTGGCACCACGCTGCTGCATGCATCCACATTCCCAGTGGTGTTTTAAACCTGCCAGTTGTTGCAGCAATATTTCACCTGTGACAGTGCAGCTTTACTTTCTCTATATTTACACATTGCTTGATTGAATCTCATACCCGCAGTAGTCTTCATATTCAATATTCTTTTATTTCAGTCAAATGACTTGACTGCATTTTGTTTCTCGTGTCGTTTAAGCTCTGATGCCAGCCGGTGATTTGTGCAAGAGTGTGTTCTAAGATTAGTTCAGGGAGTTTGTGTTGAAGGGACCCACGTGAATACTATCTACGCTCGTGTCATCGGTGGTGACTCATTACTCCACAAATTATACAATACATGTTTACACAGTCAGCGGGATTCTCTGCCCATACAATCCCAAAGCAGATGAAAAATGAGCATTTTGTTTCATTTTGGCATTTATCTACACTCGGATGTATTAAATATAAGGCATATGTAATCAGTTTGATACACTAATGACACCTGCAAGACTAAATACAACTTGAAGCTAATTAAGAGTTAAGATTATTGATTGTCAACACACCTTACATGTGTGTGCTGCAGCTGCTGAGGGTGATGGTAGTCCAAGAGGAGGAGCCAGAGGGAAGGTAGGGAGGAGGGGGTAAGGCGAGAGTCTTGATGTGTATTTGGATCGTGCCAGGATGTCTGGCCCTGTCTGTTGCTCACCTGCGCCGGTCAGTCATTCATACGCACACACACACTCATACAGTGATAAACATGTGCACGTACAGTTACTGAAATGTCTATACAGATCAAGACTGCGGTGGCTAAGCATAGCATATATCCATACATTCTTTATCTGTATGTGTCACCGGAATCACAAGATGCTGATTTACCGAGAGGTATGTATTTCTTCCAATGTCTGCTCGACACAGGAACTCTTCGGTTTTCTCTCTCAGCAGCAACACATGGTGGACTCCCGTGGTGAGGTGTGTCATTTGAGGAGTGATTTAGTGCTGTTTTGCCCCAACCACTGCTGAGACACCTGCCCCAGGAATCCCTACAGCGCTCACACTGACACACACACACATTGATGCAGAGATGCATACACATGACGGGCACTTACTCACAAAGTAGTTTACCACCGCCACGACCACCTCATGTATCAGTCTCCACAGCCTGGCGAGACCCTGTTTTGCTATTTCCGCGACACACTGCATACCAGGTCCGAGTCGTGAACCGAAGCATTCAGTTATGGATTCCTGAATTTTCACGAGCCACGTAATACTTTGCAAAGGAAACACAGTTCACCACTACTGACTTACTCAAAGAAATGGGATAGTTTGTTTCTCTTCTTTTTAGATGTATTGCTGCAGATACATTGCTAATGTGTGGCAAATAATGAACTTTACTCTAGTTTAGTCTCACACTAAAAGGTGTAGTAGCTGGTCCACAGTGACAACACAGTGAAGTTTTATAATAAAGGCTAAAATGATAAAAATGTCTGGTCTTTCTGGGCTCCAAAATGTCTATGTAGCTAACTAACCTCTATATGAAACCGTCAAATATTCTCAGAAATGTGAAATTACTCTATTTTCAAGGCTTGAACAAAGTTACATGCCTACATTTACTTTTGCAAATTGCAACATAATTTTATTACATCAAACTGTAACATGTGTTTTTTGCAGATTTATCACTTACCCAATAATTTAAGGATTAGGGAGGGATTGAGGAGTATTGTTCTACTTTGCTTACAGTTATGATTGTTAACATTTGTAAAAGAGAAAAAAAAAAGAAAACAAACAACAAAAAACTTGGATATATGTTCAAATGTTGAAAAAATGTGGCGATCGATTTCTGATACTAAACGAGTCAATAAAAAAGTTGCCGGAAATAGCTTTTCTTGTAAATATTAACTAAAATAACAACATTTACAGTCGCTGATTTTTNATCTTGGCCAGAAAATGTTCTATTTCGTCAGTTTGAAATAAAACCAAATTAAGGTAATTAATTTCAATCAGGCTGAATATTTGTGGAATAAATCAGCCGGTGACCTCAACACCTATCACTTTCTGTTTGTTGCTCTTTTAGATTCTTCCTTTTTTTTCTCTTAATTGGCCATCATTCCAATAGCAGCAGTGGGAAATAAAGCAAAGCATCAACTCTGACTGAACTGATTTGAATTCAGAACACATCCAGTTGAACGGACTACACCACTGGCATGAAGCTGTGAACTTTATTATTATTTTGTTATATGAAACCTTGATCAAATTGCCTCTCATTGTATCCCCTGTGGCATGCAAGAGAATCCTATTAGCCACCTTAGGCATGTGCTACACAAATACAATGTGACCTTCCCACCTTTTGTCAGAGATTCATGTTGTGTTGTTCACTTTCAAGGGGAGAACTAATGAGATTCATCTAAAACATTTGGTCTGTTGTTATCTAGTATGCCGTGTTTCTCTGCTGTGTTAAATATAAAATGTTGACAAAAGGATGAATTATATACAGTGCGTAGTAGTTTTGTTTGATGGATCTGATATATTTCCTTTGTTCCATCATTCCACTTGAAACCCTCTGCAAATTGCTCCCTATATCATTATTTTCATTGGCAGTCAAATTGTATGTCTTAAAACACATTTGTCACTTTCAGACTCTTTTTTTCTGATCTCTGCTAAAGCAAATACTTTAAATAGGCGGCATGGGATTTTGAATTGGGGATTTTAGCATATGGCAGCTAATAAGTCCTACAGTATGTGTTAGAGATTTTTTGTCAGCATATGCACATGTATGTAGGGGATGTCTTGCATATTTCAGTTCTGGGTCTTATCCTTGTGGTCTCCTGCTTTGTTTCTCCAAAGAAGCAGTCTTTAATGCAATTCTCCAACAAGATCTCAGAAAGCGGAGCAGTTTCTCCCCAACTGGGGCTACGTGTCAGCAAACATAGGGTTGCACATTGATCTGAATTACAACAGTGAAGGGATTACAAGGTGGAGTTAGAACTTGGTCCATGCTTAACTCTAATGTTTTTGAGTCAAATTTCAAAGGGATTTTAACTAAAACATGTATATACAAAATATATATATATATATAGATATATATATATATATATGTGTGTGTGTGTGTGTGTGTGTGTGTGTGTGTGTGTGTGTGTGTGTGTGTGTTTGTAACAGCCCTATGTCTATGTCAATTTCTTTCTTTAAATCTTGCCTGCTGAGCACACTGAGTGAAGTGGGCCAACAATATTGTATCTGAACATGTCTCTTACTGTGTGTGTGTGGCGTGTGTGTGTGTGTGAGTGTGTGTGTCCAGCCGCTTTGTGGATGACCTATTTTCTCTTAAAGTTAAGAGCGTGTCCTCACTGGCACTGGTCAATAAAATTGTCCCGCTGTTGCTTGCCTCTCAAGAAGTGGGGGCAAAAAACGGACTGGGCCCCAACACACAAGCATGCACCGATGAAAACAAACACACGCTTGAGCCTTAGAAATATATATGGAACAGAAATGATGAGAGCTCTTCTGCCCATTTCCTAAATCCTCAATCTTCCTTTGTCTCTTTTATTGTCAACCTTTTCATAGTTTTCCCATCCACACATTCATTATAAAGCTATAAATCACTTTTTTTTCATTAACAAACCCTTATAGTTTGTATACTTGTACAATATATTCCTACATTAAAAAAATTAAAATAAATAAAACTTTGACACTGTTACGGCTACAAATGTATCATAATGAATTACTTGTATTTTTAGTAACAGTGGTTATGTAAATGTAACACTGGCTATAACAAAGGATGTAAAACTGTCTGGGCTCAACATCAATTTTCCCATATTAACATGGAAATGGAGGCTGGGTTGCCTTTGGCTACTATTGTCACACATGGGAACGTGGGACAATGGTCGGGCCAACTAAATCACCAAGATGACGACAGCTAGTGTCTCTGTGTGAAAGGGTATCTGGTGTACATGGCTGGTTATCAGTCGTGTAAAGAGAAACATAATAGTGCTGTAAAGGACGAGCAAAAGCAAATGGGTTTAAACTCTGGTCTGGTTGTGTGCTCTGTTTCCAAGGAATAACAGGGGAATGTGCATGTGTGTGTTGGTGTGTGTGACAGTGCTGGTGGAAAGTGAGAGGGCAGTTTGAGGTCAGTGTTTTTTTTCTCTTTTTTTTTTCTTTTAATGTAATAGTTGTATATACACATATACAAACACCATTTGGAAATTTGGTGCTTGTACTGTCCACATGTATGTGTTTGTGAGATGTGTTAAAGGTGGTACAGAGGATTTTTAATTTTTGACAAAATGTCAATCTTTGTTAAAACCTACTAGAGAGAGATGTAGCAGCCCTGTACTTATTAAAAACAAAAAAAGTAAAAAGAAATATAAAGTGTGGATGTGGTGGACCCCAAAAAACAGTAGCCAATAGAAAACGACAACTAGACATTTGATATTGGTCGTTGTCACATCAATCAATCTCTCTAGTTTTTGCGTAGTAGGAGGAGGCTTTTCATTGGAGGATAGGTGGGGGAGGAGGCGGTCTCATTTGCATGTATCATTTGAAAATTAGTCTGACCGTCACAGACCTGGAAAATCATCTGTACCACCTTTAAGGCACAGTTAGGAAACTTAGCAAACTTTAAGACGTGTGGTCAGTTAGAAAATTTGTTGAAAGTGATCCCATAAACTCTCCTCTTATACCATTTAAATTTATATAATATAACTATGTGAACTTGTGTGTGTGTTCATGGGCATGGAGAGTGTGTTCCAGCTGGATGTCCTGGATATTTTTACTGACCTGGCTAATCTCTGGAGTGTGGAGCGTGTGGGAAGTAGTAATTGCATCCTTGATGGATACAGCAGGGAGTTGATCCATGCCTCTGCATGTGTGGGGTTTGTACAGTACTTGCCCTGTTTTGTCCCAGTTTATTGTCCTTCATAGCAGCTTTGCACTTACACATAGAGACAGACACACACATTCATACACATACCTTTAATGAGACTGCTATTTCCATTCAATCTTTTGTTAATTTAGTCTTAAGGACAGGCCCCACAGGTGTCGTCCATCAAAGAGGTCTGTACCTAATTCTTTATACTGTACTGTATCAAACAAAGAGAAATTTAACTCAAGTTTAATATTATTTTAATAGTTTTTGCCTAAAGTTTGCAAAAGGATCACAGCAGCTGAGACAGCAATAACTCGACCTCGACATAAATGTCATAAAGAGAGTTACGGAGACATAATAAATGTGGGACATTGGTGTAAAGGCAGTGGAAACAGAATGGGCCTCACCCATTTTGTTACAGTCGTTATCTTTCTCATTTCATGAATGTCAGTTTGGTTGGTGAGCTTGCTGACAGACTAATAGACAGACCAATCAAAACATTGCCTTTCCAATGCCAAGAGCCAAGGAGAAGCTTTGTGATCATTAGCCTGGTTTCCATTGCTGTTTTTTATTCATACTGTATGTAGAGGATATGAATAATAACTGTATCCGGTACTCAAAGTGGGTTTTTTTGTGAATAAAAACATTTTGAGTATACATTAAGGGTAATGGAAACAACTGTTATCATCATGTATGACCTGGGGAAGATTCAAATGAGGAGCCTCACCCCCTGTATCCATTTGCTTTTTTAATTATTTAAAGTTTTGAAACATATTTCCACAATCTGTATTGTATGTCTTTGATCATTCTTGTAGGCCATTTGCTTTTCTTTTTTAGTGCGTGTTTGTTTGTTTTTGTCAAAGCAAGAAGCCCTGCATTGAGTTGAAAAAAACTTAAGTTGTCTTCGTCTGACTTGGGAAAGCATGATGTGCTTCACCAACTGTCTCCAGTCTGTGAACAACAAACTTAGGTGACTGAGTGGTATCTTTCCAGATATAATTCCCAGAAACCACCAGAGTAAAAAAATAGATTTCATCAAGAAAGGTTCTCTCCATTTTAATCACTTGTTGATCTTCACTGCAGTATTTGTTGTATTTGCTTCCTGGGCATTTGTTTGCAGTTGGGACAACATCTTCTTCTGCTGTGGCAGTTGCTAGTGTAGACTCAGGGCAACGTAGCCGACATTGCCACCCACTGGTAACACTTTGCAGCGTACTTTAGTTTTAACTAGTAATGCAAATGTTGTATTGATTAGCTTTAATGGTGAATGGAATACTAGCTGTTGTAAGGACATGAAGTTGTACCAATTTACTGCTTTACAAAGACAAAAAAAAAGAGAGAAAAAAAATAGCCAAAAAAAGCATTATTTTTAAAAAGGGAGATTTTGAGTGTCTTCAGTTTTCTTCATGCTTCTCAATGTTTTCCTTATGTGGCGGGCGCCACAGCACTTCAGTAAATAGTGTATTTTAATGAGCATCAACTGTGTTGACTTTGCTAATTTCCTCTGAAGAGAGCTATCGTGCCTATGCAAGGAGAGGAAGAAAAACAGAGGAGAAGTTGTCTNNNCCCCGCCACTTTTTTTTAGAAAAATCATACAGATTAGTCTGATGCAGTATATGAAAGCCAATATTTTCTACTATTAAAGCCTAATACAATGTTGTTAGCACACTGTGACCACACTGCTTAGATTGTGAACGCATGGCATTAATCACCAAAACAGTCCTCATTTCCTGGAAATAATTAGTTTAATTTCTAACAACAGTTCAGATGGCTCAGGCAGGCTGTTTTTGGAAAAACAGTGGATGCTATTTATACAGCTCCAATATCATAGGTGAATATTTGAAGCAAAATATACACACACGTACTCACACATATACAGTTTATGTTTTTTCTTTAAATATGTTTATTGAGTATTTCACTTTTTAGGCTTCCTTTTAGCCACATTATAATTAATGGAGACCCTTCATCCTCTCCTATTTTCTTCTAACTCATCCCATCCTTCTGGTCTTTGGACCATCATCTTTCTCTGCAGTCTGTTTGTGTTCTTCATACCCCCCTCATCAGACTGCTTCATTATGCAAATCATTGTTGGATGAGATCACTTAATTAAGTTCTACTGTACTAGTTTGCGCACAGTTACACACATGCACATTCATAGAACACACTTTCACAAGCTCAAACATACTCATGGAAACTTAATAAGTCTTTCACACCGGCAGAAAGAAACTATTGGTCATTGTGTGGTATAGTAACTGCCAACCAGGGCGCTGAATTGTGTGCATGCATACCCACAAACAGGCCATTTAGGCAGCCGGAGCATCGCTCTGAGTGTGTGAAGATAAACACACTTGATAAGCAAGGTCTTTCCAGGTCATTAGCCTGCAGTTAGCATCACATCCTCCTGTGCTCACCTCATGAAGCCAGCTGCTTAATTTCTGCTGCAGCTGAAAACACAGCTTATAAGGTCATTGTGGTGGAAAAACAAAACGAACATCAGGTAGAAACTGATTTTGGTTTTAGGGACACTGGGAAAGCCAGAAAGCCAGGGT
>JAPMNP010679404.1:0-10729 GCA_029874935.1 Atherina boyeri | reverse complement strand
AGTAATGTAAAGCGTCTTTGGGTGTCTTGAAAAGCGCTATATAAAACTGATGCATTATTATTATTATTATATAAAGAGGCTCGGTCAAATCCTAATTATGACTAAATAGCCACAACTGTTGTCACATTATCTTAAAATACTGTGTTTACTCTGTGAATTTAATAACTGTTCAAGGGCTTATGCTCAAATCACAGGACAAATTAAACAAGAATAATTTTCACTTTTTCATCTTATGAAAAAAAACACGTAATAGTGCACTTTTTAGGTTCACTAGTTAGCCTACTCTATTTAAGACATAACTTCTTGAATCTTATTTATACATATGCTGTCTGACTTGTGAAGAGATACTCTTGGGGTCTTGGGATAAACCTATTCTCTTGAGTCCAAAATAACTGTTTTATTTATTGTATATTATTATTATTTGCCAAAGGTCTTGAGATTACTGTAAGTGGAAACTCATCCAGAATGTACCTTGCTTCTTGTCCAGTGGCAGCTGGTATAGGGTAGATGGAGTATTTGTCCGATCATTTAGAGAAGGTGGTATAATTGTATTTGATAATATAGTTATACAATATAATACAAAAGCAATATTACTCTTTTGTCTTGTGTGTGCATTTAAACACACTTAGGATACAGTTTCAGGGAAATGGGGTGGGCTTGGTTTGGACCAAGGCTTTCCTAAAACAAAAAAGTATCCCATCAGGATTGCCTGACTATTAATTTTCCTTTTACCCACAAGAATCTACTTACTTAAACTTTACTAAATTAATTACTAAATACTTAAAGCGTGTTTATTTATTATCTCTGCTCTCAATGTGATAATGCATATCATGTTATTACCTAACTAAGAAAAAATTATTGTACATGTTAAACACTTGCAAATGAAAAACAATGTTACAGCTCAACGATGAAATATCTATGTCTAAAGATGCAATTTTACCATAATGCATTGCAAATTATTACACTTTGTGCACAGTGCTGAGTTATAGTCTTCATGGTTTATTGCTGCGCACAGGCATTTGTGACATCTTTAGCATACAGATTTATTGAAGTGTGCATGCTGTATTGATCAAAAGTACTACTTTGGATACAAAGAAATGTTTTGTAGACCTCAGTGAGGATTCCTAAATTGTGCTGATTTCATCATTTTGTCTAAACAAATGTGACAAAGTACTTTCAGCAGCAGAGGAAGCAGAATACAGTCTGTGTCAACTAACAGGCGTACTGGATCATCACATAAAAAGGCACTTCTTGAAGCTGTTTGCTTTTTTGTGGGTTGTTGGTTTGTCTGCTTGCTTGTAGCCCCAGTGAAATGTGTTTCTTCTTATTGCTTGTGTTGGTTGTTTGGTAGAAACAAAGACGTTATCACTCCATGTCATCGTGGTTCTGGGTTGACTCATTGATTACCTTTAAAAAAAAAAGGACAGTAAATGGGGTGAGTCGCAGTGTGTCTGACCCCAAAATCGACTCATTTAAAAATCACTTCCAGCTCACACTACCTGACCGTCTCTGGTCTCAATGGTCTTGATGAGAACTTTCTTGGTAGTTGAGGTTTCAATATGGGGTTTAGAATCAATCATTGTTTCTTAGGAAGATAGAGAATGGACTGTGTTATTAAAAAGAATGAATAGACATAAAAAGTTATATCAAATAAAAGCCAGTAATAGCATTCCTGAAATCAACATATCAACAACAACAATCAACACAGAAAACTTACCTCTCAAGTTTAAAGAGGAGAAATTTGGCATCGGGGTGGAGATTCTGTAGATGAAGAAAGAGCAGCCAGAAAATCAATGTAGATAAAACCAATTCAAATGAATGGTCATATCTGTCAGCAAATTATTTCTATGACCTCGAATTAACTTTTGAAACTGCTAAATCTTCCACCATTACCTGCTTTCCTCTCCTTCCAGCAGCTTCCTATAGGTAGCAATCTCAATGTCCAGCGCCATCTTCACATTAAGGAGATCTTGGTACTCTCGGAGATGACGGGCCATTTCATCCTTCATGTTATGAATGTCCTCTTCCAGGCGGCCGATGCTGTCCTGGTACCCACCGGTCTCCATGGAGTAATTCTCTTCAATCTCCCTCATCTGACGCTCCAAAGACTCATTCTGGGACAGCATCCAAAAAGGAGGAAAAAAATCACTCTTGTGCAGTGAAACCAACTTTTTGTTTAAAGGAAAAGTCCCACTTTTTTAACCCGGACCTTATGAAATGCGTTCATAAACTCACCTGGACAATTTTGGATTTACTTGAAGTCAACATACAGATAACAGGGATATTTTTGTCTTTGATGTCATTATTCAAAAGCATCCCATTTATTCTCTGCTTTTTGTTTTAAAGGGTCTTCAGCTTTCTATTCATCAGTTGAAAGAATTGTTTTGTTGTTGTTTTTTTTAGCAACAATCTGGCATACTGAAGCCGGTGTAAGCCAAAAATCGGATACTCACAGTTCCTTTGAGGGCATCCACCTCACAGGTAAGTGCCTGAACTTGGCGTCTGTAGTCATTGGCCTCCTGCTTGACCACTCTCAAAGCATCACTATTCCGGGCTGCAGCTTCAGTGAGGTCAGCAAACTGGAAGTCATGTGGAAAACCATCAGGACATTAGAAGGGACAGAAATGAGAAAATCAACAGTGAAATAAATGATGAGTCTGAAGCTGAGGGAGAATGAACACGTTCTTGTAAAGTCTGTAAATTATGAAAGTCGTGGCCATGACTTTATGCTGCAGCCTGATAGCTGAGGAAGTTTTAAAAGCAATGCTGCCAACTGAAAGCAAAGCAACTGAGCTTTCTTTCCACATCTATGTTTGCTACAGAATGAAAGTTTATGATCAAAATTAAGCAAGGTGACATTTTGTGTCCACAATGGCCGATAAAATCAAGTCTGATCTCAGTCTGATTCCATGCTATTGTTTGAGTGCTTTTTGAATGTGTGTTTAGGTTTGTGATCAAATAAAAATTTTAGAATTTGCATAGTAACATTTTGGATCGTAAAACCTTTTGCCACACAAGTGATCATGTTGTAAGTAATAAAAGAGCTTTGCCTCTTTAAATGTAATCTGAAATCTGAGGCATGTGGGATTCTATTCAAGCTGTAGTTAATTCTGTTATGATTCATACATGTCTTGAGCATTCATGTTTAATATTCCTCAACATTACAGAGAGTCTTTACCTTGGATTTGTACCATTCGTCTGACTCCTGGATGTTTTTGGAAGCCAGGTTCTCATACTGCAGACGAACATCCCTCAGAGCTGCAGTCAGGTCGGGCTTAGCCATGTCCATGTCAACCTGCACATGCTGCTGCTGCTGGAACTGGCTCTGCAGCTCCAGCATTTCCTGCATCACAATCAATCACAATCAACTAAGTCAACATGTACGAGCAGTACAAATTTGTTCTTTTCTCTCCCCTTTTATAAAATTCAACAATGTTCCTGGGTATTTTAGAAAAGCTCTGGTGAACTAAATCCAACAAATGTGGCATTTGAGCAGATTAACACATATTTTGAATGATTTGGTTTTCCTTAATGTGCCTTTCACAAATCAAGCTGCACATGCAGTAGCTCTGCGGTAGTCTTATTCAGATTTTGACACAAAAAAAGAAAGCTTACCTCATCATGTAGCTTCTTGAGGAAGTTAATTTCCTCCTGGAGTGACTCAACCTTCCGCTCCAGGTCCAGTCTGGCGAGGGCAGCATTGTCCACATCCTGTGCCGTGACACTGACTCTTAATAAGGTGACTTGTTAAGGTGACATTAATTATGCATCATGCATATGCTGACACGGTCGGGGGAAAAAAAGGCTCTTTCACATGCTGTAAAGAACATACACAACACCCACCTACACAAATGTCTGACTGTGCAGCAGTAGCAAGGTCACAAACACATGCATCCAATAAAAATCAACTGTAGGCACATGATATGTGCCACTGCAGATGCTGAAAACAGATGAGGAGGTGTTGTCTTGTGATTCTAATGTGTTGTGTTGGGGCGACAACGGTTAGGCAAGGCTTCTTGAATCCATCACAGGCAGTCTCAATATCGAAGAAAATAAAATATATTTACTGTAGAACTACACTTTTGAAAAGTCATGAAGTATTTCACCGTAGCATTCCTGTTGGAGTCTACTTTTATATATCCAGTCGGTGGGTAGATATTTTAATATTGAGGTACTCATATTTTTTCGTCAAGATATTATTAGTAAAACATGATGAGCTCATATGTTTAGCATTTATATGACTTTACCATACAGTGTACTAAATAATACATCCAAGATTGGCAACAAAATGAAGAAATAAACGGGTTTATAGCAAAGTCTTTAATATTTCTGAATACTTCCTCCATTCTTGCAGGTTTGGTGGGTGATAATAAGTTGAAAAATGCAGCCTGATGCTCTTCAATGTCCACAAGCAAATGGAAATCTATGACTGTGTGGAATGCATGCTCTGTTTCAAGCAAAAGATTTCATCCATGTTAGTTAGATTATTTTCTTTCCAACTGCTGTTTCCTATCAGGTTGTTGCATTCTTCACCTAATGTTGTACTTTGATTTTTCTGGTGGAAATGTGATTCTTATATTTTCCTTATTCACTTCAAGAATTAGCATTATGCCTTTATAGCGAAACAAAGAATATGAAATATTCTGTTGTACTTTAAGCCACCTATTGAAGTCAATTTTATTGTTCTTAATTCTTGTACACTTTTTGTGGCACCACACTGCTTAGTTGGGGCGTTGGCAGGCTGGTAATTGAGGTATCAGCAAATGAAGCAGCTTTGCCCCTGCACTAATGCCACAAACAAAGTGGGCTATTCAGCAGGGTTTCCCAAACAAGCCCAAGGCTGGAAGAGTGACTGTCTGCCTGACTGAGCAAGAGCCGGCTGCGGGCTCTGCATTGTTGTCTGTGTGCCATCGAGGCGGGCCACGGGGCTTTTCCTTCCTGCCATTCATATAAACAAGGTTGTGATCATGCTACTTCAAATCCTGAATGTTAAAGTTATCCATTGAAAATCTACATTTATTTTGAAAAATAGGTGTAAAATCTATACTGAAACCCTTTTGTACAGTGATATTCATTTGAAACTGTTTGCATGACCCCTAATTGTTATTCACCATGAAATCAAGTGACAGGAAACAATCGCTGACGAGACCATAACAAGTGAGATTCTTGTGTTATGGTGCTCCCCCAGAATGAGACAGCCGGATCACATGGTGGCTTTTCTTCTCGCTCTGATAACCACATTGGATCCACACTGTTGTCGCACTGATGTCCAACTCATTCACTGTGACCACTCAGACTTAAAAAGATCTCCTCTCATTGCAGGCCTGATTTAACTCAGCAGCCAAAACTTGGCCTTTTGTACCAGACCAGGGTCAGTCTGTGCTCTAGAGCTATTTTAGATTAAGACTAGAATCTACTGTTGTGCCATCAGAAGAGTGTCTGTGCAGCTCATGAGCAATAATTAGTGAAAACCTGAAGAGAAAACAGATCAGCTGCATCTAAAAAAAAGAAATGGGACTTCAACTTGAATGGGACTTAAAACTCAGAAAACGGAGATTGACCTAATTTCTTTGTCAATTTTGGGGTTTAAAGTAGCTGAGAGGGGCGGGGGAGTGGAAACCTCCTGATCCACCAGCCTAGTGATCTAAACTACAACAATTCATTTTCAACACATTATTCTGCAAAGGTACTTTTAAAAAATAAGAAAAAAAGAGTTTTGCATGATCTTAATTATCTAAACACTAATACTGTACCTGTCTAAAGCTCTGCATGTTTGCCTCTGCCTCCTCTCGCTGGGACATTTCATCCTGTAACCTGCAAAAGACAGAAACAGCAGTAATTTTATATTCAGTAGCCAGTGGGAACTTTCCTCCTTAAAAACAGCCATGACTTTCTTTTTCCAGTTCTGTTTGTTTTTTTCTGCCATCACTTCATGCATGAGAACTGACTGGTGGGATGGGGTGTGGTGGGGTAGGGGAGTCAGGAGTTTATTTGCGCAGTGCCAAACATTAATTTAAAGTCTTTATATAACTATGCCATGTATAATATGCTAAAAAAATTAAAAACAGGGAAATACATAGACTATAGTGGCGTAGTCGTGATTTATTGACCTGTGCATGCAAACAAAGACATATACATATTTAAAACCAGAGAAGAGTCACGCCTCCTACTTCTCTCTCAGCCTCTCGATGTCGTCTGCCAGGTTATCCCGGTGAACCTCCACCCGGGCCTTCTCGTTGGTCAGCTGGTCAACCTGGCGCCGCAGCTCCCGCATCTCGTCCTCGTAAAGATCCCCCACCCGGGTCGTGCCTTTGCCCCGCAGCTGCTCCAGCTCCGCCAGCAGAATCTTGTTCTGCTGCTCCAAGAAGCGCACCTTCTCGATGTAGCTGGCGAAGCGGTCGTTGAGCGACTGCATCTGCGCCTTCTCGTTGGTGCGGTTTGTGATGAACTCGCTGTTTATGGCGTCGGACAAGGAGAAGTCCAAGTTTTCGGAGGCCAACCGGGGCATGGCCGCGCTGCTCCGGAGCCTTTGGGTCTTCACTGCATACATAGTCTGTGCGGAGGAGAGCCCGTAGGATACCCGAGAGGAGCGCACGGGGCTGGAGAACTGGCGGCTCGAGTAGTTGGACCTGACCGCGGCTCTATCTCCGCCGAACATCTTCTTGTAGGAAGAATGTGGGGCTGTTCTGTAGGACATCTTATCTTTTCGACAGTCGGCTTCAAGAGCAATGTGGGTTGGGTCTGCTAAAGCCTCTGTAACATCGGCGGAGTGCGCCTGGAAAGGCGTTTCCTAAACTATTACTGTTTTATAGTCTCCTCCTTATGCAAATTACGCGGCAGTGGCTTGAGTGGCACACTGTAAATCCAATCATAAATCGAAGCACACACGTATAAACACACACTCCACACACAGACCTAACTTCCAGGTCCATGCACACTAATCCTGGAGGAATTTGATTTCTTCACGACAAAATAGGATAGGCTACGTGAGGTTTGCCATCCCGTCTTGTTACATCTCAACTTCTTTAGTTCCTTGGGTGGCTGCTTTATTTGTCCACAATGAAGTGACTGTTCTGAGCAAGTTTAATATGAGCTTGATCTTCACCAAAGAACTAGTCTCATTCTAGTGCCTATTACTGGGACAATGTGCATCATTACAGTAAGGTTTTGGTATAAACAAGTTGCCATTTTCTGAAAAAAATTAAATGAAACAATGAGAGGAGAGTGAGTTTTCTCAGCAAAAATGCATCTTCACATTAAATATCTGATAATGCAAATAAGATTCCTTCTTCGTACATAATCAACTCAGTTGGATTAGTAAAGCTACATTCTAGCCTCCAGATCTAGATGAATATGTGTTTTTTTCCACTTTTATGTTTGCCCTCCTTCAGCTTTTCAGTGAGTTTAATGCATCACAAGACTAAGTTGTCATCCAGCCATGTTCAAAGTATGTATGAACTTATCAGTGTGTGTTTTCTCTCAGTGTGAATGCATCAGATGGTATTATAAGTGTGTCCTGTAGGAAGAGAAATATTGTAAAGTATGTGCAAGTCAGCAGCTTCAGAGCTATTAATCTGGTTTAAATAACAGTATGGGTATCTGATGACCTCACACCTGAGAGACAGAGAGGTTAGTTTGGGTGCAAATCAAAGTCACGAACCAGTTTGCTGCAGCCTTGTGAATTTGTTTGTTGTTTATCTCCCTGTAGTCAATGTGTCAGTAAAGACTGATCTTTATGTCCAGTAGCGTTTCCTTTCCCTCTGTCTTTCTATCGCCCCTCTCTGAATACAGTCAGTGCTGCAGTACTGCTGACTAGCTGAGATTCAGGGATTCTGCGGGGAGACGCAGGGCAGCAGAGCTGAGCCAGTGACACTCTACACCTTCAAATCACTGGTGCTGTTGGGTGCGCTTAGCTATTGTATATGAAGGACATGTTAGAAAAAAAATAAGCTGTGGGATCTTCTTTGGTTTAGTGATTTTTTTTTAAAAATTCAGAACACCCTAAATCCAAAAGCATCTCTCTGGTGGAGATTCTCACATTTTTGCCCTGGGGATGTGACTGGCTGCAGTCATACTGCATGGCAGACACCTGGTTGGATCTGTGTGAGGTATTCTGGGCAGAAAGACTGCAGATAATGTAACCTTCATAAAGTGTTGCTCAAAAGTTAGGACATACCTACACATTCACCCCATGATTCAGTAAATTGTAGAATCACCTTGAGCAACGATAACTTCAAGTATTCATTTTGATACTATCAGTGTTTCCTATCATTGAGGATTTTTTTTCTTTTTTGTGCTCTTTGCTTTACAGTGTTTTTGCATTTACAGGCGTTTTTTTGTTTGTTTTTTTTTCATCTGCAGCTTTCTTAAGGTACTGCCACCAGATTTCAGTCAGGTTGAGGTCGGAACTTTGACTTGGCCAGTTCAACACCCTGATTCAATCCTTTTTCAGACATTCTTTTATAGATTTGCAGCTGTGCTTAGAATCATAATCTTGTCATATGACCCATTGTCAGCCAAGCTGTAACTGTCAGACAGCTTGCCTCTGTTTGACACAAGAATAGTTTGGTTTACAAATGAGCAAGTGCATCTGATTATCAGCACCTAACCTATTTACCTTGTTAATTCCCAAGGAAGATGTAAGAATATTCTTAGTTTTATGCAGTGTTTCTGTATTTTGGTATAGTTTTTGCTGAATAAATAAAACAGTGGGTGATGTAATTTGTTGTTTCGCTTGATGTGATGTTTACCTAATTTGAGGACCTTTGAAAAATCCTTCAGATCACTTAACCACAGCCAGAGATACAAAACAGTAATTAAGAAATATTTACACAAAATTTTAGCTTCTAAAGGTTCATAAGTTTCAGAGGTGGAATCACTCATTGGACCAAAGTACTTATGATTTATTTTAATATTATATTGTTTAATGGCATATAAAGTTGTGTAGATGGAGCTCATTCATTTGTGTCGCTTCATCACAGCATATTAGATGTGTTAACTGTAAATTTCAGATGTAACTGATTATTATATCTTCAAACAGACATAGACCAAATCAGAAATTACATCTATTTGTAAAAGATGGAAAAGTTTAAGTTGCAAAAATAGGGGGGAAATGTGAAGTACAAGAAGCTTGTGCTTAAGCATGGGACTTTAGTAAAGGTTTGGAGGTGGCAACATTTTTTGAAAATAACAGCAAGCAAGAAAAAGCAGCACTGAAGCTCTCTTTTCCTCACATAATTACATTAAGAAACTTAATAAAGTCTCAGTATCAGCAGTGTGTAAAGGCAAAGCCACTTGGTTTTGAAGTTATTTTTGGACACAAATCAAAGTTCACATCTGTGTAATTTCATGCTTTTTTGGAACACAATAATCTTGTAAACTGTGTTTAGACATGTGAAAATGAGATTATTTGAACGTCTCAAGCTTTTCCTCAGAAGTGTTTTTCTTTTCAACTGTCTTTGACTTTTTTAACAAACCTGTAGCCAAAGTCCTTTCTGTCTTTGCACAGAGTTTAAATATGCATCATATCTTATCTGTTCCAAGAACTTCACATTAAACATTGAAAACATTAAAGCAACATTCAAAAGACACATAAAAAAATTGGATAATTACAAACAGAGAAACAAAACAAAAACAAAAACAAGATCTGTCCATCTTTGCAGCATCTTCACCGAGTTTGATCCTTTATAATTCTCCCCATTGGGCCTTCTGCTGTTCCGTCATAATTACATTAGGTATTTCTGTTCTCCATTTGAATGGTGTGAAGACAAACCCAGAGTTCCTTATCTAAAGTTATTCTAAACTGCGGTCGTCACTGTGAGTTGTGGCTCTGTAAATGATTTAATTAATGAAGATCATCACTACAACAACGGAAGGCAAAAAATACCCACCACGCGCAATTTATTAGTTTCACCATGCTTGGTCTGAAGTTTGTGCTAGCCGATGTAATCTGTAATTGCATTGGAAGAAGATGTGAACTTTAGTGGTCATGAGAACAAATGCATGTTAATTGTAAAATCTGGCATCCATGATGCTGACAGTCATGTTGTGAAATACCAGTTGTAATGTTGGTCTCAATCTCAGCATACACAAAGGCAAATGGTTGAAAGCACATCACATCGCTTCACCATCCATCTCCCATATTGCTCCTCCTTTGTCTTTTCTGGGATGAAAGACTAAAGAATGATGTTAAGAATGGGTTCAAATGAGTCATGCCTCTTGCTGCTTGTAGGAGCATACTTTACAGTATGTCAATGGTCATATTTAAGGGTATGAACAAGCGACCATATGGTCATTTCGATTGGAGGACTTGTGTAGCCTTGCAAAGCTCTTTTCTTTATTTTGCTTAGAAGTACAATTCTGACAGCTCTGGTAACATTTATCTCATTATGCAATTAAAGAGAGGTTGATATGATCTCCAAAAGGCCAACATTTGAAAATGATTTTTCAAACCTGAGTAATCCAAAACATCTCCGGTGGGCTGATCAAGTTGAATACTTTTTGGCTTTAACAGATGTTATGAGATGAAAAAGGAAAGAATCTGCAGAATTTTCTAGAAAAAAACAAACAAAATAAAGATTTGTAAGCACAGAAGTGGATTAATCATGCTTTAGGCTGATGTTGCAGACAGTGTGACATTTTGGTATTAATGTACTAACGAAGAAGCAAACATCACACAGTCTGTAAAACAAAAGATAACTTCTACAACAACATAGTGATCCTTGGTATA
>JAPMNP010679374.1:0-10105 GCA_029874935.1 Atherina boyeri | reverse complement strand
CTCAGGGCCCGGGACAAGAGACCCGTTTGTCCCCCCCTGACGACGGGCCTGAGCTCAAATATCATGATTAATTAATCATGACTCTTTTTAGTTCCATCCAAGTACTTTTATGAATACCAGTCAAGCCTGAAAGATTTCTGAATTGTTTCAGCGATGCAGCTGACACTAACCTTAATTCCATTTTATACTCAACTCAGTTGGCCTCAGCTCAGCGTTTGACCCAGTGCATGGTGATGTCTGAGGAACCATGCTGGTATCATTTATGTGGCTCTGAATTGGCTTATTTTATTTCCTGTAGAGGTTATTTTGTATAAAGCCAAGATATGCCCTCCTGGTCCTTTCATGATCCCCAAAGGTCTACCTTAGGTTGAATGGAAGATTAAAGCTCTTTATTATAGCTAAAGCTATAATACTTCAAAGCAATATTTGCATTTGTTGAAATTATTATTGTACAATATAAAAACAAAAGAAGCACTTCCGTAGTTGCCAGGTTGGCTATGTGTCCTCAAGGGGGATAGGGGACGCCTATGGACCAAACCTGGCAACCGTGACTATGCGCTGAATACAGCAGACAGTATGGCGGACAACGAGAGTGATTTGGAAACAGACGGGCTTGAATTAGCTCTGGACACCCTCTGTCACAGACACTGCAGCAATGAGTCATATCTGAATAGCAAGGACTATTGCTCTGATTTTTGTGAGGTATGTTTTATAAATGTTGTGTCGCGATGCACTGAATCGCTACCTGTTTATCGGTAACGCTACTAGCCTAGCAAGCTAACGTTAGCCTTCAGATTGGCTCTGTTTATCCAGTTATGTTGGCACAACCCACCAGAGGCCCCACATAAATAGTAAACTAGAGCTTTAAAGCTTCAACCCAGGCTTCCAGTAGCTCGACTTAACGGCAGTGTGTTCTGCTTCACTTTATACAGATCTACACCTACTCAGTTAAGCTAAGCTAATAAACCTTTTAGCATGAGGTTAAACAAGTATTCAGGAATGTAGATACTGCACGCTCTGCTTTTAGTTGAAAAGAGGTGTCTAATTGGGAAACTGCATAAAGGTTCTTATTAGGGGCTTGATTTTCCAACGTAAACAATTAATGTTCTATTGAGTTTAACAGGACAAGGTGCACTAAGTTTCCTTAACAAAAAAAAATTAAATAGAAATCATGTAATTATATCTACATAAAGTTTTGCTCTTGGTCAGTTACGTTCATATAAGGCTCTGGTTCATATGAATATGACGTAGCATTGATATGCGTACGTATCTTGTTTATTAGTTCGCAGCTTATGTCATGCGCCAGTGGGAGTGATGCTGGTTAATGCTTAATGTGCGACATATAAAATGGATTCTAATACAGTAATATGTGAAGGTTTCAAGAGGAAACTTGTTTGAAATTTAAGTTTGATTTGGTAGTGCTCTAATTTTCTTTGTTATTTTGCACAGTTGGTTGAGGAGTACACAGGGAATTGGCACGTTCCTCTCCCTCAGCTTAAGGTGCTCCGGACAGCTCTCTGCAGTTTTACCAATGCCACTGCTGCCTTCCCAGATGACTGTCAGCACATCCAATATGTTCTCAGCAGCCTGGCCTTGTGAGTGCTTTTTTTCCTGTAATTTCATGGATTTTTTTTTCTTTTTTGATGAACAGACTTACTATAGGCTACTTTCTTCTCCTACTGTACCCACCCTCACCAAAAATAATTTTAGTATAAAAAACGGTTCCAATTAGGGCTATGTTTGGAACTGATTTAACATGAGTGAGTGGTCCTTTGAAAAGTCTTGATTCCTTATTTGAGATGCATGTAAAATGCTTGACAGTGTAATATGCTAAATAAAAGTTTGATAGTGACGCCCCCATCTAGTCGTTGCAAGCAGCAATGTAAAGGAACTGTGAAGGGGCTGAAGGGTTGAATTTACTTAATTGAGTTTAGTTTATCCTTGAACATCAGAGGGACACAGAACATTTGGCAAAGTCATATACCCTTTTGTCAATTTGTAATCTTTGCTGATCCATATGTTGGCTCAGTCTGTTCAATGTTGCTAAAGATCATTGTACAACGATTGTACTGTACTCATTGAATTGGTGCTGCATCTACAAAATTTTGTTTTCAATTGCTATTGTAGGAAGCAACGTAGCAGTGTAGAAACCTTGCTGCCAAAAACACTTTGGAGATCTTACCTCCAAAATGGTGTCTCAAAAGTCACTGCTCAATTATTAGCGCTCACAACGACAGTGGCGATCACCTAACCGCCAAACATTGTTGTAAGCTCTGCATTTATCTTACTAACATAACACAATTTGTTTTGACTTAAAAAGCAGCGTTGATATGAAATCACAGAGCTTGCAGGTAATATTTTGGTCACCTTTATAGCTCAGGGTTAAGTGACCATCATTCATAAATTATATAAGGCACAATCCTAAAGTTTGCAGGTCCAGATGATGCAGCTTAGATGTTGCCAGAGTGCAAGACTAATCTGCAGTCACAGTTGATTTTCAGTAAATTGTGCTCGTTTCTGGTGAAAGTTTGTAAAATTGCCTGGTATAAAATGGACATGGTAATGGAGGTGTTGAGTTGGTGTGTATTCTTTCAGTATCTGCGGCTTTCAGCCTTGCTCTTCAAAAATTTGCGGTACATTTTTTGTTTTATTCATTTGCAATTTCAGTTTACAACCCTAGCTATTCTGGTACCAAAGGAAGATGCATTTCAGGGATGAACGCAGAACAGCAGGTTTTTTTTCCAGATACTGCACATAGCCACACGGCATGGCAACTGTATCATAGATGCATTTTTGTAAATTTAGACTTGATACGGGGACCGGGGACCGGGGACCATCATAAACAGAAAAAGGATGAAAGACTTTAATTATCCAAGTCCCCAATTCAGAAACAACATAGTAGTTCTTAAGATAGTAGTTCTTAAGAACTAGCATAAGAACATAGTTCTTATGGTAGTTTTTAAGCAATCATTCTCTAACATATATAATGCACTTACAGGTACACCTCTGAATCAGCTTTATTCACACTTGACGTTGCTTTGATTAGTGGCAGACTTTCATTCCTCATTTTGTCTTCCAGGAGCTTCTTCGAACTGATGCTGTTTTTTAGCAAGGAGGAATTTGTGGAAGAGCCTTTAAAAGACATCCTTGACTGTTTTCAGGTGACAACACATAAGGAACTGTCCTGTTCTTTATCTTTGTTATTCACACATCACACTATCAGATGACCCAGGTTTAGTTAGGGCCTTTTAGTTAGCTCTGCTCGGTTTTAAGGTTGTTTTTACTGATATCACACTGAAAGCCAGTATAACTCAGCCAGTTTGTTTTCTCTCAAATGTTTAAGAAGTAGTCAAGCTTCAAGTATTTTTTTTTCTTTAGGAAGATTTTGAATGAGTTACTTCTTTGCAGGGGTGTCACACTCAACTCCTGAGACACAGGAACATCTACCTTCAGCATGTGAAGCAGATCATCAAAGGAGGAGGTCCATGGGAGCATCCAGTGCTGCAAGGACTCCTAAAGGAGGAAGATTTACCACAAAATGAGGGTAGGCATTTATTGCTTAACATGGCACACTCAAAAATAACATTACATGGTCGAATAGGCAACTCCAGTCCTGTAATCAGACCGACTGTTGAGAAGACCCTCTTGGGTTTAATAATTTAGGTTTTTACAAGGTTGGACATTAGAGCACACAGCTTTGTGGGTAGCACAACTCTGTGATACAAAGTGACATATATTCTCGCTTTCTCTTTCACAAAACCTTTCAAGCTGGGACTGATGTGCTTTCATTGTAGATCAGTTAGATTTGTGAAAGGTGCCGAAATGGAATGAGGATTTAACCCACCTCTGAGATCATTGAGCGTAACATTGTGTGCTGCTTCTTGTTAACTGGGAGATCGGTTGAAGGCTATATCAGATTTTATTGGTCACACTACACACAAACTTGGTCAAGTTAACGTCGCACCTCTGATTCTGGCACTCTACTGTCATGATTTGTGTAAGACACACAGGCACAGGATAAAGCTTGGTTGTTTGATTCATTTGTGAATGTGGACAGACAGTTTAGAGAAGGGCTCATCGTAGAAACTAGATGGTGAAAGGGTCTGCTGTTTGTTAATTATAATCAATCAGTCCACACTGTTAGATTAAGAAGTTTAGTCTCCACTGCTTTCGGTTAAGTTACTCTAAACAATTTCTTGTCTGCAAATTTGTTTTAAGGTGATTTAGTAAAATCATTCTATCTGCTGTTTACCATAGTTTTAAAATTCCTCTCTAATAACTGTTCCTTGTTCTCCATATTTTGTTTTCAGGCTGTTAATGTTTTTAAGTTAAACAGTATTAATGTAAATCCCCACATCTCAAAACACTCTTATCTCCTTTACAGTTGAGGATTTTTTGAGTTCAGAATTGCCAATATTCTTGGAGCTACGGGTTCGATATCTGCAAGCCTGTGAAAAAATGCAGGAGGCCATTGCTCTGGCTAAAAGCTGCCTGGAAAACCAGGAGGCTGGCAAGCATCTGTACTTTCACCAGGCCTACCTGACCTGCCTCTACAAAGCCTCACTGTATGAAAACCTTCACAAAGAGGTAAGAGATGAATAACAGAAAAAGTGGAGTGGAAAGAATTAGCAGCATGAGGCAATATTTTGCTTTGTACATGCCATAATGGAGATGGCTGAAAAGGAAACAGAAAATTTGCAGTCTGTCAAGTTTTTCCAATTCTGTGCTAATATAATACTTGTGCATATAAATCAGTCCAAAAGTGTGAATAAAGTGATGTGAAATAGCTTTTAATGTCATGCATTAACTTTAACCAAATGTAGTAAACTGTTGTTGTTTTTTTAATCATTTTTTCAGATGGCAGAAATAGATGGCCGTGATGCAGTGGAGATAATCTGCAACACAGAGAGCGTGGAAAAAGATGAATTTTTGTTGTCACTGTGTAAAGCTTTTCTCACTCGGCAGTTACAAAATGGAGACATGTATTACATCTGGTAAGTAGGATATTTTACTGAAATGTATTCCAAATAAAGTCATAAAATGGGCATGGACATAAAGTGCAAGTCCAAAGAACACCTCATCATCTGTAAATCATGGTGGAGGCACTATGATGGTTTGGGTATGCATGGCTTCAAGTGGACTGAGTTTTCAATGTTTCTTGATGATGTGACACTGGATCGAAGCACCCACATGAATGCTGAGGTGTTCAGAGACGTCATGTCTCCTAAATTCCAGCCAAATGCAGTCAAATCAATGCAGCGTTTCATTATACAGATGGCTCAAAACACAGCAAAGCAACCAGCAAAGAACTTTATTGAAGCAAACAAGTAGAATATTCTTGAATGACCAAATAAGGCACCTGACCTCAACCCCATTAAGCATGCATTTCACTACAGAGAGACAGAGAGACAGACCTTAAAACAAACAGCAACTGAAAACTGTTGCAGGGAAGTCCTGGCAGAGCGTTAAAAAGGAGGAAACCCAGTCTCTGGTCATGTCCATGAGTTCAAGACTTCAGACAGTCATCACCTGCAATGGGTTTACAATTAAGTGTAAGAATTGAACGTTTTATTTGCCAGTATATTATTTGTCCAATTACTTTTAAACCCCAGAAAGGAGGGGGTTGTGTAGCAAAAATCACTTTTGTTCCCCAAATCTTTATGCAATGTTTTTGTTTTATCCACTGAATTCAAGCTGAAAGTCTATACTTCAACTACATTTGACTTGTTTATTTTAAAATTTATTGCAGTAATGTACAAACTTAAGAATTGAAAAACGTAGTCTCTGTCCAAATATTTCTGGTCCTAACTATATCTTAAGTGTCCAGTGCATATAGAGCACACTCGAGGTTTCCAAAAAGAATAAAGCCGAGAGCATCACAATGCCTTCATTTGCTCTCTCATAATTCATCCAGCTGCCGTCTCTGGCTCTGATAAGCCATGCATACAGAACCATCTGTCCACATGGTTTAAAAAGACAAAGATTCGGTCAGGGCCACATTCCCTCCACTGTGTTTTCGTCTAGTTGTGATGATCTGCATATTCAACGGGTGCTGTCATAGCAGATGAGGCTTACTCACTTCAACTGTTAGGCATTTTAGATTATGCCTAATTGTTGTATGGTTAAATATCTTATTTTAGACTTTTTTGCCTTCTTGCAGGGACTTGGTTTTTATCTGGAGTAGGTTGCATCTTAGGGCCCATCCTTCCCGACAAGGCTTCCTGACTGAGTGCTTGCAGCTGGCTTCCTCTGCTACCAATGTCAGAGCAATCTTTCCCTTCATCAAGCTGGTCACCACTGAGGTGAGACTCCCAGCAGAGCATCATCTAAGGCTCCATGTTGGGCTCTTCTAGAAAGCTTTGTACTCATTGTTTAAAACTTCTGTATCAAACAGCCCATAAGTAGACAATCAAGTCACATTTCTTTCCAGTAGATGTTGGATGAAAACTGTCAAAACTGTTCAAAGCACACTTTTTTATTTTGTCATCATCCATAAAAAAGAATCTTTAATTTTTTTTAAGTTTGCCATGTTTACATAGACTAGTCACAGTTGAAACAATTTTGTGTTTCTCACTTTATACTCAAATATACCTTGTTAATTTTGTTTTTATCCTAAGTAATTTGATTCTTGTATCAACCATGGTACCTTCTTTATTCACTACTGTTTCTTTGCTTTTGATTAGCTGGGTGCAGAAGGAGTCCAGGTCTGTGTGGAGCTCTGTGCCAGGGCCTTGCAGTTATGTGATATGCAGGCTGATGCTGTAACCCAGTCACTGGCTTGCAAAACCATTGCCTTCCTGCTGCCTCACGATCTGGAGATCTGTCGAGCGTGTGCCCTGCTCGTCTTCTGCCAGGAACGCAGCCTGGAGGCGTACCGAACTGTCTGTCTACTTTACATGCATCCTGATCAGGAGCCACATCCCCACAACAGCCCTGTCCGGACCAACGTTCGCTTTCACATTTTACAGGTTGGAGGAGATGAGTCAGCATGATAGGGATAAATGCTATTTTGGATCGGATTGTGTTTTGATTTGTAACATCTGTGTTTTAATGTATTTTTATTTTCCAGATGCTGAAACAGCGCCTGTGTATTGACCCAGAATTTTGGAACCTTCTTACCCTCAGGACCTATTGCTTGGAGTTAATGAGTGACAATGTTATGAAAGATGCTGTGCTCAGTGAAATGAAGGAGGAAGAGGAAAAGGAAGACATTGAAGAGGCTTTACAAAATAACTGTGTAAATCGCCCATGTGTTCTTGGTATTAATACCTGCCACATCAATCAAGCTGCATTAGTGAGGCAAGAGGTTCCTGAAAAGCAAAGTGTAAATGGAGCAGGAAGAAAGTGTGTTGCACCAAATAATGGTCCTTTAAACAAGAGGAAATGGAGGAGAAGCCTAAGGAGAACACAGGCTTTGTCTGATGATGAGCTTGAACATGGTGATGATCCAGAGATCAAATACAATCTCAAACCCCCCTCTTTGGGAAATAAGCCTGTGTACTCACTAAGACACAACCACACTAATGTGGAAAATTCCACCTCTGTTAGAGTCCCTCTAAACCGCAAAAGAGAATACCTGTCTAGATGTGTGAAGAGCCAAATTTTGAAAAGGAAAGGTCGTAAGAAGAGGTGGTTGCAGGGTATTCCACGGTTGGAGCAGATGCAAACAGTGAAAGAGAAAACTATCAAAATTAGGGGGAAAAAACGGGGAAGGAAGCCTTTACCAAAGCTAGAGCTCTCTTTCCCAGATAATGAAATACCCCTTACAGAGGAGACTGGTATTGAGGATAAAATGGACATGGAGGACAAAGAGCGTGATATGCCTTATCTGAAAGCTGAACATGAAAGCAAGAGTGCACGAAAAGAAAACGAACTTGCGTATCTGAATGATCCTGTGAGGGAAAAGGGAGGAAACACAAACGTTGGTAGCAGTTTGAGTGAACAAAGCCAAGAGGAATCCCAAACACAGTTTGGGACCAAGTCTTCTGAAGACCCACATGGTGACCCTCAGACATCTGTTCCCACCATTGAAGCCAGTCTTGAGCTTGATGGTCCACTGTTGGAGTTACTGGGTTGTCCAGTAGAACTGTGGCACAATTATTCCCTTAATTCCAAAATTCTTGAAAGTGAGAAACCACAAACTCCAGAGTCTCAGGCATCTGATGAGGTTAATGGCAACGCAGATGAGGAGCCCCAGCAAGAAGAGGAAACGGAAGCCCCCAAAACAGAGGTCAGTTTTTTGTCTTTAGTTATATTAACAGGTATAATAACACACGTCAATATTTAGAAGAGATGCGCCAGACAATTTACCAGTTTACAGAATCAACTGGGTTTTCTTAAATAGATCAGATACTCTTGGTCAAATTTGCAAGAAAAGACAAGAAGAAGGCACAAAGCTAGTTCAGGGTTTTTATTTTTATTTTACACAGAGCCAACCCAACAGAGCAGCTATCTTCTCCCTTCAAGTATGAAGTTCACAGCACCTCTTTAAAATATTTACACATTAAAGCTTCCTGATCAATAACACAAGAGACATTTTGACAAAACAAAAGATACAGACTAAGTTGTAATATTAAGGATGAAATTAAAATTTTGAGATTAGGTCTGAGTGAGTTTAAGAAGCAGTGTAGCGGTAGGCTACTATACAACACAGCATCTAAAACTATCAACACAACTTTCGATGACTGTTGTATGGCTTAACTTGCAATTCCGTTTTCATTAGTGTTTTGGGACCATTGTGTGATAATGCCTGTGTAAGACATCAGGGACCACATAGTTTCTGCATCTTTTGATGCTACATATCCTGAATGTTGTACACAGGTGTAACCACTGTATTCTTTCATTAACAACTTGCAGGAAAGAGGTCTTGTGTTTTTGTGGTTTCTCCATTTGAACACCAATTTTGTGGCACGATCGCTTCATAGTAACAATACTTACCATCATATTATGTTGTGACATTTGATAAAGAATTTTCCTTTCTGTTGAGTTTATTGTTGACTTTAACTTTAAAGGGACACCTTGTAATAATTACTGCCATCTAATGTTTAATTCGTGTATTGAATAAAAACGAATGATGCACTCTTGCACGTCACCATTTCAAACACGCATTGCAACAACAGTAGCCGTTGGTATCAAAAAGCCTTGAAAACACTGATTAAATCATGTCATCTGTTATTGCAAGGAGTCAATTACTATTATCTAGATTATTGGCCCTGTATGCTCAAAACAACAACAACAACAAAACACGTAAGTTCACTATGGTGTTGTTGATTCTATCCAACAGAGATAAAGTTGTGGCTTCAACAAGTCGTCTCCATGCTATGTATTTGCTCTGCTCAGCTACTTGTAGTTTCAAGATGGCAGACTGTCATGACGCTTCCCTACCGGCTAAACTGCCCTATCATCATCATCAACTTTATTTGTATAGCACATTTAAAAAACCCACAAGGGTCGCCAAAGTGCTGTACATTAGGACCAAAACAAACTATTAAACATAAAAAACATATAAAAACATCAGTATACGACTAAGTTCACAACTGGAGCATTTCAAAGTGCCATACACAACAAAATCACAGTGTGTTAAAAGCCAATGAATAAAAGTGTGTTTTTAAAAGAGATTTAAAAACAGGAAGAGAGGAGGCCTGTCTGACACTCAAAGGTGTTTTGTTCCAGAGCTTGGGTGCAGCTATGGCCCCATGTATAAATAAATTTAAAATTCTTCACTTAAGAGAATGTTTCAGATTATTGGTGAAGGTCATAATACACCAATGATAACACATTTATAAAGGCAGACATTGATTATAGCCAGTAAACAACAGAAAATGTTACAGTGTCCCTTTAAAGCATAGATATGTAATGTGTAAGTATGACAAGCTTATTCTTTCTTTTTTTTTAACTAAGTTTGAGTGTGTTAGGGGACTGTTATTCTGGACATTTATACCTTATATTTCATCTATGTTTTCAACAGTGATGTTATTCTTGACAAATGTGCTTATGAAGAAAGAGAAATATTACCTAATTAATTTTTTTTCTTCATGTGGCCCTAATACATTGCTGTACAGTAAGATAGCAGCAACACAATTATATCAAAATGTGCTGTGATGTA
>JAPMNP010679355.1:0-12710 GCA_029874935.1 Atherina boyeri | reverse complement strand
GGGTTAACATGCCTACCAAGGGTTTAGGTGTCCGGACTGGTAATTTGGTTACACTTGGGAAGGAAATGATGTCATCTTGTAGCGACGCCATAGTCCTTCTGAAAGGCTAGTTGGACCGTTGCATTCCGGTCCCGGTGGGGCCTTGCACCCATCTCCATCACATGGAACATTTGCAATATCTCTGTTTAACATTATATCATATTCAAATCTGCTAATCTCATTCTACTGTACTGATAGAGGTTGTCTGTCCTTTGGACTGCTGTTGTCGCCCCTTGTGCCCTTATTTATCTATTTATTTTTATCATCATTTTGCATCATCTTTGCACAACTGGCAAATTTTGTTGTGCCATACACAATGACAAAAAAGGCTATTCTGGATTAGTAGGATTATTTTTTCTATAACTGAATTTTCTTTCATTTTCTCCCTAAACTGCCATTTCCTCCTCAGTTTCATCTGCTTGCATTGGTTTATTCATCATCTGCTTAGCTCCGTGACATTCACGTTTGTGCATTTGGACACCTGTCAGATGGACATATGTCAAGAATCAATCCCTCTTGATAAAAAAGGAATTGAAAGAATGCTGACTGGTCAAGGACACAGAGAGCTCAGTTCCAGGGAAAATCTTGACTGAACCAATGAGAGAGCAGCCCCTCACTTAAGAAACGTATATTCACACAGGAAGTAACATACCAAATACAACCAATTATCTGTAAATACTGACAGGCTAGCAACCGTGCATGACATGGCACACTGTATAAGTAATGGATTTTACTTTCATAATTATTTATTGATCTATGTTTATCAGGCTAGGTAGCCATTTTGATAGGGGCAGCATCCCAGCATCCTGTAGTAAAAACGTCTGGCAGAGACATTAGTAATGTCATTTTTTAAATACATCTGATAGTTAAAGGTATGGCAGAGGATGTTTTATTTCCGGGTGGATCATCAAGACGATTGGTCCTCCTAATTGTCAATCATTCTGGATAATTTTACGTTATACTGTCGTACGTGCTCTTTCCTAGGATAGTTTTCACCTTCTGTGCATGCACACTTTCAAAAAGTGTCTTTGAAGTGTATGAGAAGAAGATGAAGGCCTCAGAAGAGAGAAACAAGATCAGTGTCGTGCATGCACATTTTTTTTTTTAAAAGTGGAGAGGGCGGTTCTTTACTGAATTTCAGGAAAATCTTCTGCCATACTTTTAAAACATAAACAAACATATATTGCTCTTTTTTTACCCCTAAAACTCAGTTAGGCTGTGCCGATATTAAGTGGACACCAAGTGGTCAATCCCCCCCTTACCTTTCTCAATTTTCCCCAACATTTCTGGTGGCCTTTCGGCTCAGCTCATCTGGCATATGCCAGAATTGTAGCATCGCCCGTTCTGATTATAATTCAAAAGGCCAAAAAGTTTCCTTTTTTTAACAATGTTAGATAAACAAAACTGAAAACTTGAACAATACTGCAAAAACAGTGTGTACCTTGAAGATGGAACAAGGAGGGAAAAAGCCATGCTGTTACAATCAGCAGGATAGGAAAAACCTGGGTGTGTTCGACCCAATTTTATGGCAAGAGGGATGGAAATGATGAGACATGCATCAAGCACAGGGGAGACGGCAACAAAAACATTGTTTTCAACTTGTACAGATAATGTTAACTTGTGAATAGCAATCAGTTGTGAAATCGTCACTGAGTTGGTTTCTTTCTTCTGAATCTGGAGTTTTTCTTTTTCACCAGTCGGGAACATTGGTGGTGATGACCTCTGTGAAACTGTGTTGTCACAACGAAGACCAACCATCAATCTATGCCAGACAATATCAAGAAGCAGGGGAAACATTCAAGCTGATGTGCTTGGTCTTTTGGTTTAGCTTCTTCAGGACAGTGTTGATAATAACGGCGTTGAAGAATAACAAAGTTACTAACCTCGTTATTTTTTTCATTAAAGGTCCAGTGTGTAACAAATTCACCTTTTTCTTAATAAAAATCAAGTGTTGCTTTCATAAATACATATTTTACCAACATCTAATCACAATCGCATTCTCATCAAAGCGTTATCGTATCTTAAAATGAGTTGTTTATAGATACATAGGGTGCACTGCCCCCACCCTGTTGCATCGCCATCTTTGAATACATTAGCCAAAAGGGGTTAAACTTTTTCAGCCTTATGCATATCAGCTGTGAAATGCATGTGTGTCTCTTTTTTTTTTTCCGGGTGGAGGGGGAGAGATTGTGGATCATTCAACTTACTGTTTTCAATTGAAATGGAGGACAATCCAAACACCTTGCCCCGTGAGAGGGGGGAAATATCCAAAGGAAGAAAACAAAATAACAGGGAGAAAACAATAGTCCGCATTGGTATAGTGTTATACCAGATAAAGAAAATTCCTGAATCAGATTGATTATAACAGAGAGGCTAATTTATTCGGCCAGCAGAAAAGTTGTGATACTCCTGTTTTGAAGTCCTTCTTTTTCAGAGCAGAGTCGTTCCATTAGATGATCTCTGAGTCTGCAGGCCCCGGACAACGACATAGAGGAGAGCTTATAACCTATCAGCATCAATAACAAAGCATAAGTATCGTTATATAGTGGTGGTAATTACGTGTTTAAACGACAGGCGTCAGAGAGCACTACTTAGTTGCTTGCATTCAATTAGTGCACCACTAGATGGCGGTAATTCTTACACACTGGGCCTTTTAAAGAGTAATCTAATTAATTACTTTGCCCATCATTGCAACGCCGTTGCCGTTACTGAGAATCGGAAGCAGCTTGTTACTATGATCTGGTTAAATGAAGAGCAAGGTGTCAGCTGCCTGGAGAGAGACGTGGGGAAGATGACAACTTTGCAATTTCGGTGCTGATTGGCTGGATGGGCGGAGCATGCTCTGCTCACGCCTTCACGTTCTGATTGAAACAGCAAACCCACTTTTCAACAAGTCCAGACCACGTTAATAGCGACGACCTGGAGCTGGTAAATTCAAAGGTAGCGTTCTCAGACAGGAAGTACCGGCATGACTTCTCACTCATTGAAATTAAAGGCAGAATGTTTCTGTAACATGCAGCTATGTAGCTACAGCAGTGGCATAGCCAGAAAAAAGAAACTGGGTGTGCCAAATTTATTCTCAACAAATAGAATTATTTTTTTACTGTGTGCATGTACTGCCCCTCTGAAAGGGGGAAATGTTGCCAGTTTCATAATTTGCCTAAAGCAGAGCGGCAAGGCCTCCCCCGACAGGCCTGCAGGCAAAAACTACTCAATTCAGACTAACATAGTTAAAATCACTGGCTGGCTTTAACTTGTATAATCAAACACATTCTCAACTTCTGAAATACGTCATAATAACTTTTCAACCTTTAAACACATGTTTTAACGCGATTTAAATTGTTGTTAATATTTGTTAATATAATATATAAGTTGTTAATATTTTCAAATGTAGCCTATTTCCTGTAAAATTTATAAGTAAACCTGTTCATTCATATTTATACTTATCCTATTTATTTCTTACTCACCCTATCACATACATATTATTTAAGCATCTGAACTTCCCACCTTCAGAGTTCAAAATCCGAGTCTGTGATACTGGACTTGGACTTTGAACTCCATCTATCCGTGGAGCGCACAAGCTCCAGCGTCGGAGCTTTCTTGGATTTGTAGAAATCGTGCAAGTCTGTTGGTTCCGGTTATGAAATGATGCAGTGAATTCAAAACATAACAAAAATGTGGCCACAGTAGACACTTTGGAAGCTGTTAAAAGACGGTGGGAGTAGCAGCGTACACTGTATGGGGAAAAGTTTTTTTTAGCTGCACCCTAGTTTTCTCACCGGAGAAACAGTAACTGCTGCTCCGTTAAAACAGAAACCGACACACAATGCAGGATCCAGTTGTAGGGGTTTCAGTACTTACAAAATATTTTGTGTGATGCAAGATGATGTCATGTCATCTGTCGCGACAAGTCCATGGAAACGTCTGCCAAGTTACCGTTAGCTGCAGTCTGTGTCGGAGCCGGAAGATCCCGCTGTCACAACCCGCTTCCCCTGATTACAATTTTTATTGATTGATGGAGTTAACATGCCCAGTGCAGGTGTCGCAATGCATCGCCTGGTGGCAATTTTTAAAAATTGATCGACTGTTGAGTCAAACATGTTAGGAAAAGCTATTTATTATATAGGTAATATATGAAAAAATGCACAAGTTTTTGCACACCTGTACACTTGTGGCTATGCCAATCAGCTACAGGTAAAAAAAAGAGTTTATCCATGTCTGCCTCAAGCTACTGGAATCTCATGAAGCACCTCACATCAACACACACTAACATGGGATATTTAACGATGGTGTTTATTGTGCAGAAGCGATACAGTTCCAGAGATCTGCACTCCTTAATTGCCAGATTCTCCTTCGTTTCCTTTCACCCCAGTTTACATTTGTTTTTTAAATTTTTCACTTGAATTTTTTTCTTTAATATTAGTTTTTTTTTATTCCTAAACCATATGACATGCTAGAATCTATAGATTTGAAATGTTCTAAAATAATGTATATAGTGTTTTTATTCTTCAATCAGTTCATATAAACCTCATCTATGTTAAAGATGTTAAAATATAGTCGTTTATAGAACATGGAAAACAATGTCAGTTACTTTGCTGAGTAACTAGTTACTCTGACACTAAGGTAACTGAGTTACTAACTCAACTACTTTTGGGGAGANGTCATTTGTAACTGTAACTAATTACTTTTTTAAAGGAAGAGGACCAACACTGCTTCAGGAGCAACTCTGAAATTCCTTTTTATTGAAAATATATGCAGACTAAGATTCTTGCTATGTCTACACTCAAGACACTGTAGTCATTTAATTCAGAGAACTGATTAGGATGCAGTTCAGGACAGAGCCCAGTTAGGAGCACAGTTTTCGTTTGCACAATTTGAGTGGCTAGGAAGTGCGCCGCACCTGAGAAGAAGCGACTTGGAACGGTTTCCTTGCTCCTGTGATCTGATCACCCCCGCCTACCTCCACTTCACCTGGAAACATGTTGTTTGTTCTTGTTGGAGTGGTACCAACAACAGTTGGTGTGATTTATTTTTGCAGAATATCTGGAAACAAATTGAACTTTTGAGGCGAAACAGCATATATCAACAAACTGCAACAGGTGATGAATCATTGCAGTGGCATACCAACCAACGTAGTTACATACACTCCTTGTCAATGACAAGAGTTTTCTCTCAGAGGCTCCATCTCTTTTTATCAGCAGCGAAGCTATAGCAATGTCTTTCTTTTGATTAGGTTTTCTATAAGAACAGTTGCCTCAGTTTCTTATTGGTTGCTACTGCTGGAAAGAAATAAGCTTGATCTATATCTGTTATTACTTCTCTCTCTATTTTACATGCTCCCTATTTCCTGTTTCTTCCTGTGTTTCCTGTTTACACTCACACAGATGGCACAGACTGATATAACGGCACAAATAAAAACTGTACACTTGCCACTACATAGCACAGCAAAATGAAAACACAAACACTCCCACAACATGCCACTGACACACAATTGGTTATTTTTCAGTACAGGCAATGTTTGTTATTTCCCATTTCAAAAATTCTTGGTTTAATCTTGGCCTAAGGTGCTGAATACATTACATCCACCATAATTGCCTTGATGTTTACTTATTTATCTGTTTTTTAACACAAATGCAAACAGGGCAATCTGACTGTGCAGTCAAGTTTCTTTGTGAGTATTTAAAAAAAAATGAAGCACAGAGATCATTGTCAATCAGAAAATCCAAAAAGAGACATTGGTATAAAACATGTGATTCCAGATATGAAAAGCTGAAAATGAACATCTTCCGAATGAAAACAGAAATACTTTATATGCTTGTCTATACATAGCTCTCATTTTTGTGCCAAGCAACATAAATATATTACACAAACATATTGCTTTGAGATCACTGAGCCATGCCTTTACAATATTTCTGCATGTCTTAGTAGAAATATATAATTGAACTGAAGAGAACCATTGGATTGTGTTTACTAAATACCTTAAGAAATATACATTTGAGGAATATTTACTTTTCAGTTAAGTATGTATCTTTTCAGTGTTGGAGAGACATTTTGCTGCCTGGCCTTTGTGTCAGTGTATTTTGGCTTGAGTCAGACAGAAGTTACTATAATGAGTGCATGAATGACAGCAAGAGATGCTAATAAATATAATTGTGTTCTATCTTGTGCTCTCAACACCAGGAGGTTTAAGGTGATGGACTGTTTTCAGAGTGTGAGGTACCACCTTGGCTTTCAGCGCACAAGCTCACACTCTGAGCACTACCAGCTCATTATCCCCACATATGCATGGACACACACATACACAGGCACACACACACACACACACACACACACACACACACATTTTGCATCTTCCACAGTGGAGGCAGTATACTGATTGTGTTGCACAAAGAAGTAATGAGAACATTCTTCAAGTCTATAACCTTTACCTGAGCAACGTTGTTAGTTTGTGTGGGTGTGTGTTTCTCTGTGCACGGTTATGTGAGTGCCCCCCATCACCGGTGCCCCGAAACTTGACAAGTGTAGGAAAGGCTGTCATTCAAAATGAAAAATAACAATAGTTGTCCGTGGTTTGCGGTAACATTGAATCTGTTAAAAAAAGCAATTAAAACAGCAAAAAGGAAGACAAGTCATTAAACTTGTCTTAAATCTGCAGTGTAGTGAATAGTTTCAGTGTCATCAAGTCAACATCCAATAGAAACATAGTATTATAGTTTACATTGACACTAAATTATCTGGTTTTTAAACCATTATCGAAAATGAATTGTTAATTGAACAACAAAATTATCAGAAGAAATCAGATTATATTTTTTTATTTCAGTTTTCCTATAATTTTACGTTATAAATGTAAATTTACAGTGTATTTCCATTATTTTCCCATTTTTGAAATAGGAAGAATATTAAGAAAAACAATTATAATCCATATTTTTATCATGGTGTAGTTAACTGGGGAAAAAAAATCTATGAGACCGGATTTTCATATAAACTAAATTAGAAATTGTTCAGTGTGTTATGCTCTTCCTGTTTTTCTTTTCAAACATTTTCAAATAAAGCAAAAGTTGACTAAATAATGGAGGACTGGGGAAATAAAAATTTCACACTTCCACCCATTTTCTCATTTTGACATAGTCCTCATAAGATCTGCATCTCAGAGTCTCTGCCACGGCTGCTGTGGGCTTATACAGCCTGCAGAAAAGTGCAACACAATTACAGCCTCTCAACATGGCATTACATGGTGGGAAGCATGTAGTGT
This sequence comes from Atherina boyeri, assembly GCA_029874935.1. Taxonomy (NCBI): domain Eukaryota; kingdom Metazoa; phylum Chordata; class Actinopteri; order Atheriniformes; family Atherinidae; genus Atherina; species Atherina boyeri. The sequence continues at coordinate 5,419 of JAPMNP010679355.1, read as the reverse complement.
GTTCAAATTACATTTCAGCACTGCAGAAAACTAAAAGCTTCTTTTGTCCTGGATGCCAATGTGTCCACTGCTCCACTGCTGTGTGAAGGAGTGCATGAAAAGCCTTTTCACATAACTAAGACTGAGTCTTTGTTCACTGTAACAACACTGCCAATTGATTTACCAATTAGCCAACAAATGATTTCAACCAATATTTGTAGTGAATTATCACTCAATGCTCATTGTTAACTGTCATGAACTATATAGGAAAATCTAAGTTCATTCAGCACTAATACACATTGCTTTTATTATTTTTTGTGCTTTGCATATATGTTACCTTATATGACCATACAAGTGGACATTTGTTGGCATTATTACCTCTTTAGAAAAGTATTCTTTCTTTGTAAGAGTGCACCTTTTGCATCCACACTCAAATGTCAAACTCAAGACTTTACCACCTCTCAATAGCGGCATTAAGTATAATCTGAAAAGTACTTGACAAGTGTGACAGATACACAAGTATTTTCAGTGGAATCTGTAATGAAACGTGCTTGTATGTAAAACCTGTTGCTCCAACATGCTGGATCCTTCCATATGGTCAGATCCACATTGGTGCCATGTCTCGTCATGTCTATGAGTGGAATTAAGATTGTCAGTAAAGTATTAATTTCTTACATATTTTGCTTTCCAAGAGCTTATTTCCCCAATAACAGGTTAAGAAGATTATTCAAAAAAAAAAGAAAAATCTTTACTTGAACACAAAGTTTATTTGATGAACACAAACTCATTAACAGAGCCCAGAATTAATGTGTAATCAATCACAGATCAAAGTTTGCACTGATTCACTACGAAGTGAATGCAGAAACACACAGGAAGAATCATTCTTTGATCAATTTTTCTCATATGTATTCTTTTCAAGTTGCATTAGTGGCATATTTGCAATATGCATATCTAAAGAGCAAGTGCTAATCTTTCATGTTCAAGTGCATTTAATCATGAATAGATAAATCGTGGAAGCAAATCATCTCCATAAGCAAGCGTGTGATGTTTTCATATCTCCTTAATATAGGATTCACCTATTTCCACTTTCTGACCACAATCCAACAAAGAAGTTATTTCATTCTCACAGCATGAAGATGAAAAATTTTGCTCAGTTTTTTTTACTGCATTCAAACAAAACAAATTATTACTGCTTTTTGTTATCATTCTTTAAACAGTATTTCAGTCCAGGACAGTTATTAAACTTATCTACACAGAAAAGCACTCACTTTCAGAACTTTTTTCAATTATATTACAAAATACCAGACGATTGGCACAATCACTGAATTTCAACTTGTCAATGAAAGAAGATTATGGCTGATGACACTCACCCTTTAGGAGCAATAACTTGTGTGGATGGGTGGATTTTTTTTTTCTCTATAGTCTTTATTTGGCCCTTTAACAAAATGTAAAAAAAAAAAAAAAGAAGAAGCAAAAATAATTAGCCTATATATATGTATAAATTATTGTTATGCAAAATGTGTCCACCAGGGGGCAGAAGGCAAGTATCAGATTGTATACAACAGAGTTTTCAGCAAAGTTTCTACCACAAAGTGATGCAATAGGTCTTTGAATCAGTATGCATTCAATACATTGGGCGTTAATAGGTTGAGGTCTCTCCACAGTATTCCAATCAGTTTGAAGTCTGGGCATTGATTGGATTATTCTAATAGCTTGATTGTTTCCTTTTAATGCCATTCTGTTTCAGATTTGCTGCTGAGCGAGGGATCACTGTTGTGGTGCTGAGCCAATTCCAGCCAAGTTTAGCTGTCGGAAAAGTGACTTCAAAATTAACTGATTTTAATTTAAGTGCCATTTGGTTTTATGCTCTGATACATAAAAGTTTTGAATTGAATGGGTATGTAGTTTATTTTTCACATAATTGTACACACAAAACCACTTGGAAGGTTTACATAATCAAATTCCAGTTTAGATTTATGTAAAACTGCAGAGTTTGGCTCTGACTTACATAACCTACTCATTACACAAAAAACTTATAACAACTGTTGAGACACCAGCCTCGTTTGGCTGGGGAATGAACATGTACTTTTGTTGTTTAAAAAAGTTTTCTATGGTTGAACACAGTATTTAAAGATACAAGACTGGAAACAAACCATTTTGAGCCGAGAGTGAAAACTTGAAACATTCTCACAATGAGCTTTGGGAAACCTGATCAGCATGAGTCTCTACTGCTTTAAAAGGAGTCATAACCTGAAATTTTCACTTTTCTACATGAAAACACGTTTATTATGGTTGCCTAATGAATTTACACTGGCCTGGAAGCCCATATGTAAAAGTGGAGCATTTGTTTACCCTCAGACTCTCCAACCAGCCACGTGCACGCCCCACACGCACTCAAATATGATATTTTAATTTCTCCCATGCCATATATGGACGTCACAGACCTATGCTGATCGAAGGCCCCCCTCTCCTCCTCATATTCAGTCCAGCACCGGCATTTCTGAATTTGGATTCAAAGTTTGTTTAGCGATTCTCAATATTGTTTTGTCTGAACCTCAGCTCTTGTCCGGCGCACGCACCCACACACCCTCCTCTCCCTCCCTCATTTTAACATGAGAATGACTGAAGATTGCTACACTAGGTTATGACATGATTCATTTATTGAATTGATTATTTTTTAAACCTTTGCGGCCCTTGTTTCCTCCACCTCGATCGTGGTGACCTTCTAATCATGCAGTGATTTTCCACTCTCCCTCCCTCTGCTCCACTCTACCTGGGAGCCACGCCCACCTTATTAGCCCAACTCTGCTCACCTGCCTACACAGCTGCAGCTCATCATAATCAGCTAACCCTCTCCACCACTCTCACCCATTACCAGATTGTTCTTCAGTGCCATGCAAGACTTTCCAGCGTTCATCTCCAGCCTGATCTCCTGTTGCCAACTCTGCCTGTTCCCGACCTGCTCTCCTCGTCTACCCCCCGGTAAACCCACCTGCCTTCTGTCCTGGTTTCTGGTATCTGACTGCTCAGCTGGTAACGACTCCTCCTGCCTGTCTTCTCCTCGTCTAAGCCCCAGAGATTGGGGGAAGGCTTTCAGTCTGAAGAACAAACTTTATTCTGTGGTTATTCAATCAGCTACGTACATTGTTTGCTGTGGTGAAAATAAAGGTCATTACCAACTGTTCCTGAGCACCTGTGTACTGCATTTGGGTCCGTACCACATCCCTTTCAATTATTGCATTAAGCCAATTAGACTTCCCACACACTGATTCCTAATATCTAAATGTAAATTTTTACACTTAAAATACAAAGAACATCATGAGGGCTGACAGTTAATCAAATAGAAAGTTTAATAAGAACAGCAGTTAACAGATATACATTAAATGTATAGTTTTTTTTTTTTGTTTTTTTGGGGGTTTTTTCTCCCACCGGACGCTTTATCCTCTGCTAAACCTGAGAAAATGGACTCTTCCTGGACTCATTCACTACCTCTAAATGACTTCAAGAGTTACAGTGCTCCTGGATAAGTTTCATATAACTTCTGAACATATTAATAAAAATAATTAATTTACTCACAAATGATCACGTTCATCTGCAGCAAACAAATCTCATTCTAGCATTCATAAATGCAGATAGCCTACATAAACAAGCTCATCTGCAAGCGATTAGCAATCAGCTAACCACATGACACAGTTTTGAGAAATATCTCAATCGAAGTTAAAGCTCAATATTCCACTAACGCATACATTTTAGCTGTAATAAAGAAGCTGATTAACCTACCAATTAGAGAAAATCCACTCGTTTTTACGAGCTGGCTAATTGACTTCAAAAGGCTACACTCCACCAGCTGATCAAATATGTTCAGGGACTTTACTAAGTTGAGGAAACTTATTGCTATCTTGCCCTTTTTTTCCCCTCTTTCTCCGTGATACTGGAGGATAAGTCCTTTTTGTGAGACATTTTGTTGCTCGACCTTCCTCCTCTTATACGCACGGAGACTGCTGTCTCCGCTCTAAGCGACACATTGTGCTGGTAATGTTTGTGTGCAACCTAGCATGCAGAGCACACACACCTGCCAACATGACTGAAAGTCTGGGTCGTTTTAAAATACGAGGAAAATACGGGAGATTGTCCATAAGGTATGACAGCGGGAATGAGGGTTGGAGTACGGGATAATACCAAGGGGGCAGGCGGACGTTCAGAAAGTGAAGCCAGTATGGGGGGATCTGAGGCTAACTAGTTGACCAGCTCCACCTACGCTTCATTGAACTCGTTGAAAATGCGACTCTCAACAATGCAGCTGTAGGCTAATGTACGGCAACAAAGTTGTAATCTGAAAGCAGCATAATGCTGTTATGCAACATTCACCATCGGCATATAAACTATTTTGCCCATTCAAATTTGTGGATGGGACGCATATCAAAATCATTACGGCGTCAACAAATGATGTGTATGTGAATCGGGGGAAACAAAGCCCACTCTATGAACACACAGATTGTGTTTGACAATGTCCTGCAACGTGATGCATTTCACGTTTTTTTTGTTTTTAAACTTCTCCTTCTCTGTAAGTTGTATGAAACGTCTCATGGCCGACACAAAGATGTCGTCACACATTTCTGCTTTTTGCGCTGTTCACAATTATGCTGTTGTCAAAGACAGAAGAAATGGACCACGTAGAAGTCAATGGAGACCCTTGAAGCCAATTTCCAACAGCTTCCTGTTGGTCTTCTAACCCCTCTGTCCAGGCTCAGGTGACATAGATGTGAAGAAGGCACGTAGTCTGACCGAGCATGTGACCGAGTCTGAACCAATGGTCTGACCGAGTCTGACTCAAGTGACTCCTGTGTGCATACTCATTATGTAGATTATGTCACGTTAGCATTGATTTTGGAAAAATGTTTATTATTCAGCCGCTAAGTCAGTTACAAGGTTATGACGCCAATCACACAATGTTGTATTACTCCGAAAACAGAAAAAGTTCATATAAAGGCTTCAAACGCTTCAGCTGTAAAGTTATTTGATGTCAAAGTGCTGCCAAAATGAATGGAGTTCAATCGAAGGCTAAGAGGACCTGATTCACTATTTAGCATCAGATTCCCCCATCCTGGCTTCCTGCTCCGAACGTTCGCCTGCCCCCTTGGCTGTTATCTACATTGTTAACCATTTCCTGGTTTCACGTAAAGTGGGATGTGTTTCATTCAACAATCAATCACTCTGATTTCCGTCTTTTCACTCGTACATAGGAAATTAGCTATGTATTCCATAGCAACGGGACATCAGTCTTAACTTTGACATTTCAGCCTTCTCCTTTTCCAAAAATAAATCTTCTCTTTTGTATAATGTTTTTGTGGCGAGGTTAAGGTTAAACTAAATAAAGAGAAATTAAACCTACTGATATGACTAATAACCAAATTAGGAAAAGGAAACCGACAACGCCACC
>JAPMNP010679305.1:22601-36144 GCA_029874935.1 Atherina boyeri | reverse complement strand
AACTCTTCTATAAAAGTGTGACATCTTGTCTATATTTTCCAACGCTGTTGTTGCCCGTTGACCTTTTCCATGCTCAGGTCAGGTTGGACCTCTATAACAGTCAACGGAACAGCTGGAAATGCTACAACATGTGCATTACAATTCTGGATGAGCTGGGAAAAGTGAACAGCATAATTTCGGCTACTGTCATGTTTTGTAAAAGTGGTCTGTCATAAAAATGAGGTCAATTACTGCAAGAAGCATCCCGTCTTGAGCCATTTAGGAGAATTACTGTAGCTGTTTCATTTCTCACCTTTCATTTTGCCGTTTCCTAATGTTAATGCACCTTCGTTTTTAGCACAAAGATATATATCATCAGGGCTACTTGTTTTCTACTTGACCTGACATGTCCTGAAAATTGGGCTGTTTACTTAAGGGAAATTTTGAACAAAAATAGAGATTATTAACTCTTGGGTGGATCTTGCAATGTGTGTATGTGATCATGTTTATCTTGATTAATTTGTTTACCAACAATAATGTTGGATTTGAGTGGCCAAGACATTAATTATTAGATAGTTTAATATTTTCATGCTTATGCAATCAGCATTTGTGTATAATGTATATGTAATTGGATATACTCTAATGATATTTGGAGTTAGGTTTTCTTAGATGTATCTGTTCACAAGGTTGATTTGTGTTTATTCTTCATTTTTTATTTTTTTTACCTTGAGGCACGGTCCCCAAGCATTCAAGGACAAAAGAGGTCCCTGAGAATCTAAAATCTGAAACTTGTATTCAGTGAACATAAAACTGCTTCCTTAACATCTATTTTCAATTTGCTTAAACTGTGTTGCTATGTCCCCTTCTAGACATAACCAGAAATTTTTCTTTAGATTTTACTATAGTCAGCTTGAAGATATTGTTCCCAAAAGGAAAATTTCGGATGTACAACATCTGAAATGTATAATCAGTCTCCTTATTTGAGATTGATTGTGAAATTACTGGCTGTCAGAATGCGATTTGACCGCCTATTTTGTTTGCTGTGTTATGGTGACCTGGCACTTAAACACACCGTGATTATTGATTCGGCTGTATCTTTAATTTGTTTATCCTTTTTTTTTTTTTAAACCTTTATGTTGTTCCCATTGAGTTCAGAGAGCTTGGATAGATGTCTGTGAGTCAAGCAAAGAGGAAGAGAAAGGAATCACAGTCTGTGTTGCATAGCAGATATGAGGATGATTCATGTTTAAGAGGTAAGTAGTATATTGTGGATTTTGATTTTCTCTTTGCCCCTCTTATTAGAAATGATTGCTTTCTTGTTTAACATAATCTCAGTGCTGAGTGACTGCAGTCTCAAGGGTTTGCTCAATAATTTGGCTCAAAATAGACTGGTCGCACATCATACAGTATGTTCAGTAACCGCTAAATGAAGGATTAATATTCACTGTTACTGTCTATCTAGAATCCAGCTGCAATCTTTTAAAGCTTTGCAATGTAAGACAAAGGTGAAGTGGGGAAAAATGTGTGGGGGAGAGAAGACCGTGAAGTTGTTTGGGAATCACTATTTTTGTCATTCCTTCTTTTCCTCTCCCCCACCAGCTTTCCCTCACTCCCACACTTCAGTAAAGATGTATTAGAGGAAAAGAGGGAAATGCTAAGAAAGAAATAACTAAAGGAGGTTGGGAGAAGTCTTTCTAGATTTATTTTTTGTTCTTTTGGAACCTGGTCAGCAGAAGCTCAAGACAGACAGGGAAAAAAGACTCTGTGGTTGTCTGACAGGCACGATTGGAAAGACGAGACCCAGCGAGAGACAGAGTAGGTTAAAGAGAGAGGGAGAGCAGCACTCCACTCCCCCCTCCCAGCAAATGGGAGAGCAAGTCTAAATCATGTTGCTTATCACTGCTGTTGTGCTGTGATGTTGCTCAGGCAGAGCCTGGCGCAGAGCAAGCAGCCATTCGGACCAGGACTCAGACCCAGGATTAGCCCAGCCTCCTCAGAGCTGGAGACCCTCTCCCCACCACGTCTTTCGCCCTCGCCCCGTGCCCCCCTCAGTGACATGTACCCTGAAGAGAGCCGGGGGTCTGGAGGAGTTGCTGCTGTGGACTTCCTGGAAGGAACGTATGACTACGCCGTCCCCACCCCTGCCCCGACTCCTCTTTACAACCACACCACCACTGGCTACTTCTCTGGTCCTCTGGACGCCCACGGACCACCCTCTGATGGCAGTCTCCAGTCTCTGGGCAGTGGGCCGACCAGTCCTCTTGTGTTTGTGCCGTCAAGCCCTAGACTCAGTCCATTTATGCATGCACCCAGTCACCACTATCTGGAAACCACCTCAACACCCGTCTACAGGTAAGTAAACACACTTTATCTCTGTGTGAGTCACCAAAGTAGAGAAATTTAATAAGGTCATCTACTTTTAGCCTTTGCTGTTTTTATTAAGAAGTGAATCTCATGGTGCTTATTTTGTTTCTAGACCATAGCCTTAATGCTTGATCAGGATTGTTCGGTCATTTGTGTTTGTGCGGAAATTAGTTTGATTGTCTAACTGATGATAGTGCAATCATAACTGCTAGGTTTAGTTTCTTCAGCATTTTCAGGACAAATTTTAGGTACTCGTCCTTTAAGCAATAGTAAGTTGAGCACATTTGTATATAGGCCTATATTTTGAGTTTATTCATTGAGCAGGTGTTTGCTGTGGAATGACACTAAACAATTCAAAAGCACTTTGAATTGTTTTGTAACATGAATTGTGCTATACAAATAAACTTGCCTTGCCTTGCCTTGCCTAGTGCAAAATATCCCTGGATAGCTTAGATTTGATATTTGTAATCGATGAATTATGGACATGGCATTTAGTTGAGTCTTCAAAATTCCATTATAAACAAAATATAATCATATAATCATGTAGCTTTTTAATCTCAAGCTTTATGGCAAACATTACCATTATCTCTATATAAAGGATCAAGCTTTGTCCTGGTTTTTAATTCCAGAGATTAAGGACTTTGTCAAGGACCTTGAGTGAGGAACAATACGTAAGAATAACAGACGAGCACATGCAGATTGTTTCCTGACTCAGGTGGAAAACAGGAGCCTGCTCTTGCTGTCGTCATGAAAAAAATCAATCATATGTTAGGACTTCTGTTGATCTGTTATTTACTTTTAGGATTTAACAAAGATCTTACTTATCCAACCAATTTGTCCAGAAACATTTATTCTATAGCTGTGTGCTAGTGAAATACTTCTGTTTAATGTGTTCTTTTTTTAGCGTCACAATTTATAAGAACACAAAATGATCATATTAAAATTCATGGCCTGTTGCAGATCCAGCCACCAGCCAGCCTCCAGAGAGGACCAGTGTGACACCCGTGACGAGGCATGCGGTGTGGGGGAGCTGGGAGCTGGAGCTGGGGCGTTTGAGATGGCCAAAGAGACACGTTTCTGTGCTGTGTGCAGTGACTATGCCTCTGGGTACCACTATGGGGTGTGGTCCTGCGAGGGCTGCAAGGCCTTCTTCAAGAGAAGCATCCAGGGTAGGAAAGCAGTCTGCTCTGAAATGATTAAACTTGAATCATATCTTTTTATTGAATTTGTCATAGAAAGTTACATGAAAGAATACAGGAGAGTAGAACACGATGATTAACTTCATAAATAATCTTGCCATGAAGATATTTGCCTTACAATAAAATCATTTAGCTCTTTCCAAAAAGAAATTTAGGGCAGTTTAATCCAAGCCATCTTGGAATCTAAAGAATATCCTTCAAAGAGAAGATGAAAATGATAATGTGAATTACTGTGTCAGCAGGTCTCATTATACAGAAGTAAATTAACCTTAAAAGAGAAAAAAAGGAAAGAGGCAAATCACTGACACTTGACAGATAAAAGGGAACACTCATGTTGTAAACTGTGACATTGTGTTTGTTGTTATTGCTGTTATTCACACTTAAAAGCCATCGACATTTTTTTCAGTCTAGAGTTTAGATGTGTCCTTATACACAGTAAAGCTGCTTCTGTTCAGTTAACTTAGTTTTGTTCATGATATGATCCTCTGGTATATTGATGTAAATTCTTACAATGAAAGACTGGTCATAAAGAAACCAACAGTCTCCATGGCAATGTCAAAGCCAAGATGCCATGCTTTCATTTTCTCCATCTCAGATTCATTTAGAATGTGGAATAGAGTGTTCCTGGCTACTGAATAACCTAAAATCTTATATGAACATTGGACTCGAAGGCTGAAGTTAATAGATTTTTCTTCCATTTCAGGTCACAATGACTATATGTGCCCCGCGACCAATCAGTGTACTATTGACAGGAATCGGAGGAAGAGTTGTCAGGCTTGCCGTCTTAGGAAGTGTTATGAAGTGGGTATGATGAAAGGAGGTGAGCAGGAACACTAACAGAAATGTTTTTTTTTTTGTTGTTTTTTCCACGTGCAGTTTGTCTGATGTGGGGTCTCTTTATTTGAACCTGTTTCCCTTTTTTTTATCAGCAGCACTTTATTTTTGGCTTTCATTTTCACAATTCATATTCACAATCTAGTATCACTTCTCTCTCATCATTAAAAAGAAAAAAAATACCAGTGATCACTTCTGGCTTGTTATTAAGAGAATATTGGCACGAATATCAGAGTGCTGGTGGAAACAGATAAGCTCGAACTTTAACATGACCTTGACGATATTTCCTTTTAAGGAATAGAGTTTCTGATTATTACACACCAACATTTTTGTTTTCATACCTCTTGAATCTCTTAGTCATCTATGTTATCTTCAGGTTTTAGACTTTGTGGTAAAAACCGGAAATTAAGTCTAATGGTTTACATGCAAAAGTCCGTGTGTGGAGTCTTTTCTGTAGTTGGTGCTATGTTTTCTTAAGTTCACTGTGTCCTTAAGGTGTGCGTAAGGACCGTGGTCGTGTTTTGCGGCGTGATAAGCGACGGAGTGGCATCAATGACAGAGACAAGGCTGCTAAAGGCCTGGAGCACAAAACAGCGGCTAACCATGATGGGAGGAAACGCGGCGGCAGCAGCACCGGTGGTGCAGGAGGAAGATCTTCGGTGACCAGCATGCCTCCTGAGCAGGTTCTGATTTCGGTCTGATTATGTGGTCTCATATGAGTTGGCCTTTATGGACTTATGACTCAAATAGTCTTTGTAATATTAAGATCTTTCTCATTTTTTTTTCCTCTTTTAATCTTGCCTACTGGTTAGATGATCTGAATGCTTATCTTGTCTCTTTTTAGGTGCTTGTCCTGCTCCAGGGTGCTGAACCCCCAATACTTTGCTCCCGTCAGAAGTTGAGCCGACCCTACACTGAGGTCACCATGATGACCCTGCTCACTAGCATGGCTGACAAGGAGCTGGTTCACATGATCGCCTGGGCAAAGAAGCTTCCAGGTCTGAATATAGAAAGTACCACTACAAAGGAAAGCCACTGGCAATAAATACTCCTAATCCTTTTTATTAGCAGAGAAACCCCCTAAATTTATATGGCAGTGCATTTTTTGCAGAGAGGGTGAAAGAGGTCAGGACTCAAATAACAATATAAGTATGAATTAAACATCCATTCTTTGAATGCTTGTATGAAACTAATACAATTACCTGTGGGATTTATCTAAAACCATCCAATTTCAAGGATAGAATAACAGATTTTGCAGACTACATTATATATCTACAGACTGCAGAAAAATTGACACGTCAATAGCAGTTTATTGGATGTTGCTTTGCCTGAACCATATTTTTGATGAAACACCATTACTAAATAGGAGGGTTAAGACTCTTGAGACCTTTTTAACATTTCAGGATCTATACTATAGGGAAATATTACAGTACTGGTATGCACCTTCTGTTGTTTCCTCAATTGATACACCTATTTTTTTCACACACACCATAACACACATTGTAGAATATGTATTATTTTCATGTAGCACCCTTTAACTGTTGCCGTAACCTTGTGTCCAAGGGGATATGATGTCTTGCAGTTTAATGATTCATTTTTGTTGTTCATTTGAAGTCAAGACATAGCTTTAAAAATGTTTGCCATCAAAGTTTAAATCTGTATCTTTTGATTTATGTGCAGAAATGATTGCCCACCAAGTAGACTTCTACAAGATATTTTCAAAAGCATTGAATCCGTGCTTTTCTTGTCACATTCATGTACAAATATAGATGGTTGAGGTTTCATGTTGTTGTCTTTTTTGACTTGTTAGATTACAGTAAGGAGATGGGAGACCTTTCGAGTAAAAGCACACATGAGCCCAGGCATAGATGCAGAGCCATTAAGGTGATGGTAATTACAGTCATCACCTTTTAGAGGATTGTTTGGTCAATCTGCTGGCACCCCATTGAGCTTAAATGCAGTCTAAGGTGTGTCACAGTCAAACAAACAGATGCACACATGCATCTGACAGGGAAAGTAAATCCTGATTTTGAGGCGTTACAGCCTTGTGCGTCACTAAAAGCTCAAAGACACACAGTTTTAATTGTAAGGGGTCCCAGACAAAGTACAGAGTGGGACAATGGGAGAGAACTGCATGTAATTACAGATGAATTGAGACAGCTGAGACTCCGCGATAAGGCTCCTTATGAAAGCAGATAGATTGCAAGTGGTTACATTCAAGTTGGTCCGCACTGCCAAAAAAGAAAAAGAAGAACATGTTCGTTTAGTGGGGTGGAAATGGACATAAAAAATCATGATTGCTCAACATGTTGTTGTTAAAAGCAACTCAGTATATGTTCAGTGTACTCTGGAGGTGTAGATTACCATTTTATACCTATACAAAAAATAACAACAATATGCACTTTGTGTGTTTTAAGGCTTTCTGCAGCTATCGCTACATGATCAAGTTCTGCTGCTTGAGAGCTCATGGCTGGAGGTGCTGATGATCGGGCTCATTTGGAGGTCAATCCACTGTCCCGGCAAGCTCATCTTTGCACAGGACCTCATACTGGACAGGTAGAGTGGAATCTAGTCTGATTTTCTCATAGACAAACACATTTGTAAACTTTCAATCTTTGTCCCTGCTTTTCCTCCTCATTTCTCTTTTTTCCCGTTTCAGGCAGATCTTAAGAGTGATATATCAGCATTGTAGATTTTCCATTTCACACCTTGCCAGCCTTTGTGCCATCCCAACACATCTGTCAGATAGTGAAAGACTAATTACATGTTCCCCATGGAGAGGAGAGCAGCCTCTCTAACCTGAAATACCCCTCATCATTACAGTGCTGAGCTGGCAACCCGCACTGAGATTTAATCAAAACCTCAATGCAAAGAATGATGGAAAATGAAGAACAGCAGAGGGAGAGATGACAGGGTAGGAAGCAAGGGAGAGAGAGGCAAATGATGAACAGAAAATAGAGATGTGGAGAGACACGAGCCATGGCTGTTTTCTGCTTTGCAAGCACAGGTTGTTCCCTCCATTTCCCCCCATGTTCACAGTAAACGGGCTGGTCAAGCCAGAGTATCTACCTCAGAGAGAAAGAAAGAGCAGAGGAAATAGTGAGAGGAATGAGGGGAACAGACAGACAGACAGAGCTTTTACACTCTGATGGTCCCATCTGATTCAGAAGTGTATTACAGAGTATTATCTCTAAAACCTGGTCCCTGAATGAGTGTCTTTACCAATTGGACATGATGACTAAAATGCTGTGGGTCAGGGTTGTCACATTCCCTTGCCTTTGTACTGTCCAAGTTTATCTTGCACTGCAACCGCTGGATATTATCCATCTTCCCCTCTCTTTTCAACTGTGCTGACAAATGGAGCGTTAGTGATTTAGCCCATTAGTTGTTTATCTGGCCACTCTTTGGATAGCTTCACGGCTGCAGATGAAACCAGATTCCTCCTCCTCTGATTGTGCACTGCAGACCAGACCTTTATGCTTCTGCGTTTGTCATATCCTCAGTAACTTTTCTGTTTTACTGGCCTTGATTTTTTTTCCCCTTGCTGTACGTTTATTTGAAATTCTTCTCTCCAGGAATGAAGGAGACTGTGTTGAGGGCATGACTGAAATCTTCGACATGCTGCTGGCCACTGCTTCCCGCTTCCGCATGCTCAAACTCAAACCTGAGGAATTTCTCTGCCTTAAAGCCATCATCTTACTCAACTCTGGTAAGGCAAAGTGTTTTATGAGAATGTGCTATATCGTTTGCCTGTGTTTAAATTTTAATCTACTTAAAGTGAAACTTTTTATTTTAGAGCAAGCCTGAAAACATTGCCAGTCTGCATCAGGGGATTTTCTTTTTTTACCAATAAAAACATTAGAACCAAAGTTTGACAGTTTTGTTTGCATGCATGCCACATCATGGGTTTCCATCTCTATTCCCAAGAGTAAATATTGAACAGTGTCAAACTACACCCACAGATGTGTAACTCTGAGTGCTGCTCAGACACATTAGGTGAACAGAGTGTTCTGGCAAGGCCTGTACCGTCAATATGCCCAATAACTGTTACCATGACAACATGAGACAGCAAAGGGGGCTGTGTTTGTCCTGGAGATTGAGATATTCTATATGTGAAACTGAGAAGACTAATATACCAGTGGGATGACACTAGCAGCTCAGATGCTGGAGCAAGATGAACTTTTGAGTACTGTGCAATAACAATACTGCATCCCCAATTATTGCTTCCATATCCATGTGTGAGTCACCTCTAATTCTGTCTAATAAAAGCTGAATATTATTGGCATATTTTTGTTGTGACAGTCGGTAGCAAGTTAAGGGAGTTTTATCACTGCAGCTCATTAATTTGACACAACAGGTTTGTATGGCTTTTATCACTCACTTCCTCTGAGAAATGGGATAATATACATTAAACTGATGGATTTAATTTGTTAGGTGCCTTTTCTTTCTGCACTGGCACAATGGAGCCCCTTCATGACAGCGCAGCAGTTCAGAGCATGTTGGACACCATCACCGACGCACTCATACATCATATCAGCCAATCAGGATACTCGGCTCAGCAGCAGGCAAGGAGGCAGGCCCAGCTGCTCCTACTGCTCTCCCACATCAGACACATGAGGTAAAACTGAGTTAGGAAAGTGATTAAAGAGTCAATCGATTTAGACATGTTCTTCTCAACCATCGTATTATCCAAAGTGATTCTCTTAGGCTTAAAGTGTAACTTTTTTTTATTGTATTTTGTTTTTATTTTTTATTTGTTTTGTCTTTTTTATTCAGTTGAATTTTATTTATTTATTTGTGAAAAAATCCAAGTCATTTAACTCTGATTTTGTTTTTGGTGTACATTTTTTAAATAAACCACAAAGGCTGTAGGCACTAAAAAGATCAGTTTGATCATATTCTTTAATTTTCTAAATTTCTATTTTTAGACCAGAAACCAACATGAATCAGTTCCATGGACATGCATCATTTATGTAGTTAGAGCCTGATGTATCTTAGTCCTTTCTCATACTTTTATGTTAATCTAAAACCATTTAAAAACTAAACATTATAATTATGAGCCCAGTAGCTCCCATGAAAGTTTGTGTAGTGTTTATGTCATGAGTGGCATGAGGATGCATATGCATGTGGATTACACCATGCTCACTCTTTTCAATGGCTGGATAGTTGAGCCAGTAATTGCAAGGTACTTGCAATATTTTGAATACCAATTCAAAACCAATTAATTTTACCAATTTAAAAAGCAATTTGGGGGAAAAGAAATATCTTGCACTTGCTTTTTAAATGTTCATAATGAAGGAAATTCACTGAACTCTTGATTACACAAAATACATTTTGGTAGATTGGTATTTTGTATAACAAAATATTTGTTTACAAAAGGGCACATTGAAAAACTCACAAGAAAACCAAATTTGTATAGATTTTTTAAAGTAATGATGCCAACTGTAATCCCAACTGTAGTGCCTGACTTTTCTCATCTGCTTCTTGTTTACACTTTCGGCAGCAACAAAGGCATGGAACACCTCTACAGCATGAAGTGCAAAAACAAAGTGCCGCTTTACGACCTGTTACTGGAGATGCTTGATGCTCACCGCCTTCACCGCCCAGTCAGATCAGCCCAGTCGGAGACCCTCAGAGATGCTCCCTTCACCAGCAGCAGCTCCTCGTCATCTGGTTCCAGTTCAGGACCTCGAGGCAGCCATGAGAGCCTGAGCAGAGCCCCATCAGCTCCAAGTGTCTTGCAGTACGGAGGGTCCCGCTCTGATTGCACCCACCTGCTATGAGATGGTCAATTTTGCAGCTGGTGTGTGCAGTTTATGAGTAGACGTCCAAGGTTATATTAGATTTAATTTCAATAAAAAATTATTTATAAATAAGGTAAAATGATTTTATGGCTAGAACTGCAGTGAACAATCTGAGTTTTGCTGCAGTTAAACTTATTTGCTGCCTTTCATAAAGTCTGTGATTCTGAGTTAATCTTTAACAGCCTTTTAGTAATGCTTTTTATTTCCAAAAAAGGAGGTTTTAGGTCGTAGTTTGGCATCTTGTTAGCTACAGTGATTTAAAATGACGAGCAGCTAATTTTTCTGTGTATTCGTCTTGACCAAAGTGCACTTCCTCTTGGATTGAAGGGGCTAATGGGCATTATTTTTACTTTTGCATATAAGGGATGATTAAACTCTAAATAACTGTTAAAGAATAAGCATCAGGTATTGTGTACAGTATGCATGCTTACAATCTTATTTGAGGGTCTGATTAATTTGGGATCGCCACAAAAGGCAAGATCAAACCTGACAGCACTGATTACAAGTTAAAGGAAGCCTAAATGAGTTGTTGGGTAGCTTTTTGTTATCCACAGCTGTCTGTGTGCAGGTTTGTTCTCTATGCTTACTTGCAAATTTTTTCTTTAAATTTATTATGTATTAAATATGTCTGTATTTGTGAGTGTGTGACCATTTATGTGTAATCAGTGTTAAGGCTGATGAAACACATGCAGAAAAAGAGAAATTGGTTGCATCTGTTAATTTGATGCATATACTTTTATTGTTGATGCAATTGTTTCAATCATATTAAAGCTGCAACCTGTTACTCTTCAACTACTAATTCAGTAAATGCATCACTTTAGCTGGTCTCACTGCTTGTATATCATCTTTTTTTCAGAATTGGATTCAACTTAATAAAGAAGGTATCTGATATGAATGTAATCAAATGTTTTAATTTTTAGTTGCTATACATTATGCATCAGAGGGACTGCATAGCTTATAAACATGCCCAGGTCCCAAGCTAAAATCCAAATATAACTCGAGCAAAGTAAAACACAAATCCTCAAAGTGTTAAAAAATTAAGCAAATTTCTTTAATTTAAAGTGTATATTGGCAACTAATTATACCATCAGACCATGGCCCATTTTCACAGAGACTTTAATCATGACTTATTCTAAATCTAACCAATAATTCCAAATTTAGTCAACAGTCCTAATTCATCTTTTGCACAAAGTTGTGGAAATTAAAGTTTTGGAAACTCATTTCTGTTGAGTGTGATGCCATTATCGGCAGGGGCTGAACAAGGGCAGTGGGATATAACCAGGTAATCACCTTTTCTTTTTTTTTTCTTTTTTTTCAATGAATATTTTTTAAAAAGGACTGACAAGTCCATCTGCAACTGCTTGCAGCTCTCTGAAAAAGGTTTTTCCTCTATTTACATCTTAATCAGCAAACCAGAAATCCACAAATAAAAGAATTAATAGCCACATTTTATATTCCTAACTGGTTTCTTTTCATGTTACAATAAATACATACAGCAGCAGTTGGATAAAAATGGTAAACATTTTAGGATAAAAAAAAACTTATCTTTGTAAAACTGATAAACTCATGTTATTAAAATTTACTCTGATTAAAATCAGAAATTTCAGAAAAGTCTAAAACGATAAAGACTGATGGTTTTCAGAGTAGCTTTTGCTCAGGAGCTAATGTCTGCAATGTTTGAAGTAACCTTATGAAATATACTGAACCCCATGTTGCTCTCCAATGATTTCCCCCACCTCCAAATCCCTTTATATATGTTTGCTTTTTTCTTTTCTTTTATGCCTGTGTAGAGGGGATACATTTATTCCAGCAATGAGACCAGACGGCTTATGCTTTTAGCCACACCATGAAAGTATTTCTCCTGGAGGGATTCTGGCGACTGTTGATGTCGTTACCCAAGCTGCTCTATTAACCTTCCTTTCTCTGTATGTTTTTAAAACGGACGCTGGAAGCGCTCAGATTTCTTGGAAATTTTATTACTTAGCTATTTATGCAGTCAAACCAAGCATGATTGTATGCACACGATCAGAACAGGAAAGCCTGTAACTAGACCATATTTTGCATTTTTTCCTTGATGAAGGTTTGTTACATAGTTTTTCTGTAACTGACTTTTATTTCCAGCATTTAAAAAGGAGCTGCCCAGTCGTCTTTGGGGGTCCATTATGTTTGATATTGAGTGGTTAATTAAATTTTCAACGAAACGGGTCATTAAACTGTAGCCAAGATAAGTGTAAATCCAAACAAACGTGGCATGACCATCATTTGTTTACTTTGCATATAAATAAATGCATAATTTTTGGAAAATGTTTTCATTGTAAGCTTCCTCCTGCATTTATACCCAAAAATAAAGTCCAAGAATACACAAAAATAAATACTTCATGTTTTATTTTTTGCAAAGAAAGTAATCTTCATGAATTAGCAAACTGTACATACATAAATAACCATTTTCATAATTCATTTTTTTACAGATTCTGTTTTAACAATTCTGTGATGCTGATCACCCATCAGCATAGAATAATTACCGCAGTTAATACAAAGCGCACTATGTCATATCACAACCATCAACTAAAACACTACCAGTGATTGTTTGGCCTTGTTCAAAGCAGGGGGGGTTCAAGTGCTAAAACAGAAAGATAAAAAAATAACTGCCTGTACTGAAAGGCTTTTCAAACAATAAAATACAAAGCAGTTGAATTTTTTATTAAAAAAATCAGGAGAGAAAATCTTTTTTCTTTTTCCTTTTCTTCATATAGTTCCCCCAGTAAATTAAATACGGACATTGAAAACAAGAATACAAGCCTTGGCTTTTAGGAGAGAAGTGTGCCATCTTGGCTGGAGGGCTTCAGTGCAGTACCTTGAACAGTGCCTCGAAGTTCCGTTTCTAGCTTTAAAATCACGTGAAGACTTCATTTTAAAAACGGGCAGGATCCTGGAAAAAACAAAAGTATGCTACCCCTCATTTTTCAGAGGGTTTTCTGTGCTGATTCAGTCATTTTGTCTGAGCAGATCTTCAAATGTGACATTTTGGAATGAAACTTTTCTCACCTAAGACTATGAATGATTGCTACTCAAACTGCAAGCCTAGTCTACAATTTACAGTTACAATATCCCCACACTAAAGGTGGTGCTTTAGCTTCATCAGTGCTAACAAGCTATTAGCTGATTGAATACTAAATAAATAGTAGCAGCACTGAATATCATGGACAAAAAGCATGGCTGACTTTGGCTCCCAACACACAGTATATAAATAGTGTTCTGTTTTCAATGATTTCACAGGTTTGCACAGAAACCTTAAAAATATTATACATATTTAAGTTAAAACAACATATTTGGACTGAGGAGGAACGGTCTCCAGATGAAGGT
>JAPMNP010679305.1:0-22576 GCA_029874935.1 Atherina boyeri | reverse complement strand
GAGAGCGGGTGTGCAATGTTGGTGAGAGAAGTCCTTAAATCACTTCTGAATTACATCATAATGCAAGTCTCCCCCAGCAGGGAAGAGTTTGTTGCTTTAGGGCACAGGGTGAAGAGGAGACATTCAAAGGAGTCAGTAGAGTCCTTGGCAAAGCAGTAAGTAAATAAAATCTGCCACTCCTCATATGGGCGGAGGTCCGTTGGTGTAACGCAGCATTGGATGGAAGGAGCGAGCAAAATTGTTGGCATGGTGGCAGCTGTAGTCCTCCTCCGTCATGGGCACCAGGCAGGCCAGGCCGATGATGAGCAGAAGGAGTAACTGGACGGGGAGTGCAGCCCTGAATACCCGAAGCAGGAAAGACTGACCCTTTGAGGAGGAGGAGGACGCTGTAGAGGAGGCTCTGTCCGGAAGGTCAGAACGGGAGGAAACGCAGCCATCGGCGCCTGGTGATCTGCTCCGGCTGCAGGAAGACGGACAAAAGTGAAAGACAGCAGAGAGTAGACCTGAGTTCACAAGTATTTGCAAATCTGGGAAAAATGCTCCAACCTTATGGGTTTCAAGAAAATTGATTAGTGAGAGTCTTATTAGTACTTGGAATGCAATTTACCAACCATAAATAACTAAACATATTGTATGCTGTCAGTGAAAGGCTAAGATTCTTTTTCTGATTGATAAGCTTTTAAGTCACTAGAAAGGGAATTTTTGATTCAGTCAGTTATCCAATAGAAAACCGTCAAATATTCAGTTGTCTAATCTCACTTTAGGTTAAATGTTCAAGCGTTGGCTGCAAAAAACAAACAAACCCCCCCAAATCTGAAATCTTGATTCAGGGATTTTAGGGAATTGTGAACAACTGGTTAAAGAAAAAGTTTGCTGTTAATCTAGCGAGGGTATTATGGGAATTATGTTTGCAAATACTGTTTTACTCATTGATGGCAAAAGAGAGAATAATCAACAAATACCGAACAAGAAGCAACGTAAAAACACAGATATTTTGTAAATAAAATCCAATATGGGAAGTTGGTCAAGAATCACAAGAGGTGCACAGTACACACAACAACCACAAGCACATGTACAACAAAGATCTTAACCGAAAACATTTGTAGATAGTGGATTGGGACTCTCAAGAGAGAGGTTGGGGGGGGTACTCTGGCTTTTGAGTTGACTATGTGAGAGTTCAATGCCACGTATCAAACACAAGAAGGAGAAATGCCAAAAAACCTCTCTGGAGATTTCCACAATTGGAGCCAAGTTTCAAGGGGAGGAACATTATGTTCTTACAGCGACTCATCCTCACTGAGGCTGAGGGAGGGTCAATCACCCTCACATCCCTTCATCTACTCACTTTTGCAGGCAGTTTTATTTAGCTTTCCTACAATACTGCTGCTGTGAGGAGGCATGAGAGCATCATCAATCCCTGCTTTGCTTGATTCAGCACGATAGCCTGTGCCTCTTTTACATGTGATGCTATCAGGGGGAAACAAAAATATTATTTCTTGCTACAACACTCGTGGCAAGACTAGTTTAGGCTGAGTCTTCACCAGATCTGTGTGTTGATGAAAGGCAGAAAAGTTAAAAATGATAATAAAGTCAGAAGTGGGTGGGTTAAAAGGTCTAGAGTGGAAATGGAGGAGAGAGTGGGAGTTAAAGTAGCAGGAAACCCGGCAGGAGTTAAAGCATCATATCCTGCTGTAAAAATATGAAGAGAATGAAACAGGAAAGAAGCGTGAGAAAGAAAAACAAAGCTAAAGATTTGGGAGCTGAGGCAGAGTTAGTGCCATCTACTGGTTGAAGAGAGTACTACACAGTCAGTCAGAAATAGGAAGCAAAAGGCATGACGGGGCAATATTTCAGGATGCCATTCGGAAAGCAGCAGGGCAAAGAGAAGCAGTGAAATAAAACATTTAAAGGAGAAAGGGAGCAGCCTGATGTTGGCGATTCCCGGTTCATTCAAAAGCTGACAACATGGTCTCTAGAGTGAGGGAAGATCATGGAACGCTGAGTTACAGCTATGAATCAAAATGATCTAGTAAGACCAAATCTTTATCATTAAATCCAGCATGGCTGACTGTTTTTAAGTTGTTTGAGAGAAAATTAGCCCCGTCCACTTTTTTTTCTTAAATGGAAAGAAAATCAAGATTCTAGGCAGGTGTAGCTTTGGTTCCATCATCGTCCCATGTTTCTAGAGTCCAGGAGAGAGGTACCTGTGGCGCGGGCCGCTCTCAGGGTGTCCTGGGTGGGCATGACTACTTTTGCCCCGGGGCTGTACCACGTAATGAGCAGGGAGGGGTAAAAGAAAGAAAAGAATGTTTCAGTCAAGGGCAAATAAAGACAAAGCTTCAGATGAGAAAAAATACCAACATAAAGAGAGCCATAACATTGCTAGGAATCATCAGTAACCAAAGAGCAGCAACATAATCTGTGACGGTGACTGAATTTCTGAACCAAGAAAACCGGCTTCTCAAGACTAAACACTTTTAGCCAAAATACGTTCAAGGAATTTAACATAAAGCAGTTGTTTACAGCAAAACAGTTTATTTTCATTTTTTGCAAAAGTTAATGCTAATGAGGATTTTATCTTAAAAAGAAAAGCCAGGTTTTCTTGTAATTTAGGCAGATCAACATGGCGTGGGGCAACAAAAACATCTCATAAAAGGGGGGTGGGAGGAGTCAACAACAGTAATTTTCATGTACATGTTAGCAGAGCATTTGCAAAGGGAAAAGCATTTGTCTGATCAAAAATAAAAGGCTGGGAGTATCTATGAAAGGTCTAAATTGGGGAAAGATGGAGTTTGCAGCATTAGGAGAGTGATGTTATTTGATGTTTAGCCCTACTGGACTTTATGAGGAAGAACATTACCAATCGTTTGCGACTTTGGGTGGTCACCTCTGATCCAGAACCAGCAGATCCACAGATTTCTGATTTGCCCATTGGAACAGGTAAGCAAGACTGAAAACATTAACAACAGTGATGTTAATAATCAGGTTAGAAAAACAAACAGTAAAGTGACACATCCTGCTGTCAGACTGATGTCCACATTCTCTCACCTGCTGTGTGCCCATGGCCTCCAGTCTCTTCTCCAGTTCCTCCAGGTCTGAACTGACCGCCCTCTGAAGCAGTTTTAGTCTGTTCCAGATAACATGAACCTTCTCCTGGGCCTCCAGACACTCGCTGCCCTGAAGCTGGGTCTGCTCCGAAGTCTGTGACTGCAGAGTCTGAGGTTTAATGTTAACCAGCAGCTGAGCTGAGAGCTCCTGGAGGGACGACACTTTCTGCTGCGAGTCCAGCAGCTCATGTTGGATTTGCTGCAGGACGATAAAGTGGACAGAAATGTCAACACTGAACCTGCAAATTTTGATATAGGCTATGGAGGTTTAGCTTACTTTCTTACAAGGTTTCATGAATTCATTAATTTTGGCCATTTTTTTATGTGTTTTCAGAAATTCTTGATCTTTTTTTTCAGTTTTTCAAAGTGCTTCGGACTTCATCACTTCATCAAAAGTACGTTCTAATTCTATTTTCAGAGAAGAGTCTGAAATTACAAAATACATATTGAAAACCATCAAGCAACTTGATGTGATTCTGTTCATCTATCATATTTTCTTGCTAATATTTTGCATTATTTTGCATCCTGTTTATTGTCCAAACCCCGTTTTTTTTAGCTACTGACTGTGATACAACACTGATTTATATCATTACTAAAAAAATATATACAGAGCAGATATTAAAAGATACATACCATAAGTTTTTTGTGATGAGCTCGTAATGTTTCACGATTGGCTTTTACAGAAATGGGCACCACCTCGTTCCTCCTGCGGTCAATGTTCTCCAGCCACAGCAGCAGGCCGTGGCTCATCTCATGAAACTCCTAAGAAAAAAAAAGAAAAAAAGATGTCTTTGGAGTTGTATTTGTTTTAAATAAAATCAGACTAGATTTTGTTTCTCCACTCTTTATCTTCAGTAAAAGTGTTGACATTAGATGGTATGAATGGATGGATACGCTGAGATGCAGCATGTGTTTTGTTGTTCAAAATTTGCTTGACAAAGATCATGAGGAAGATGCACTTTGTATTACACCTCTTTGCATATATAGTGCATGCTGTTGTTATTTTGTGCAGGAGAGGTGCAGCTTAAAATTAGAAACCTACAGTAATGAAGTCATCATTATTACACCGCAGCCTGTTTCAGTGTATGCATTTTTAGTACCTGACACTGCATCAGTGCTCTCTGCAGTTCCTCTCTCCAGTCCTCCAGTGAGGCACAGAGCTGATCCCAGCGAGAGTTCATCTCCTTCAGCCGGTCCCTCAGCTCCCATGCCTCCTCAGAGTCAGGGTCTGATTGGAGGAAGTCTGCACTGCTCAAGTTGATGGACAGAACCTCTGACTTGTGAGCATCCATCCCCTTCTGCAGCTCCTGAAGGGAAGAAACGCTTAATTATTGTTGAGGAAAAGCACACATGGTGCTGAGGCTTGAACCAATCCAGACTTTATGATGTTGCAAGAGAATAGAAGCTGAGAGCACACGAAGTGCCGACAGAGACAGAGTATGGTATGTAGGTTGGGATGCTTCAGACTGGTGTATTTATAAAATAGTAATATATTTCCAAATGCTTTACAGGCATGAAAAGCTGGACTAAATACTGATGTGTATGTATGTTTAGGCATGCGGAAGGAGAATATGGTCAACATCTTGCACTTGGGTCATGACAGTGGGATCAAATTGCTAATGATAAACTGTACTTTATGTTCAGTTCATGACAATACAGTGTACTGAGACCGATGGGAAAGGACTGTACAAACCAAGGATGACAAAAACTAGAAGTGAAAAAAAGAAAAAAGACATAGAAAAAGACTGATTGGAGTAGCTTTTCTCCTAGAGGCAGAAGGTTACCAAAAACTTTCAATTAAATCTTATCAGAAACTTCAGTGTGAAATTGTTCATTTTTAAGGTCTCCAGACTTCTGCTAATATAACTTCTTGTCCAACTTTTGAAGTGATTGCAGCCCTTATGCAGTGATTGCTACACACAGATCTATACAACACCAACCTTGAGCTTCTTGATTCTCTGCTGGATAGTGTGTATGTCAGTGCTGAGATCAAGCCCTCGCAGTTGGCTGAGTTCAGCCTCCGACTGACTCAACCAGGCCATCATAGTCTGCAGATCTGAGATCAGCTGCTGCCACTGCTGTAGGTTCTGTTTGTGTCTGTGTTTCTCGCTAAGAGACTGGGCCTGGATCAGCTCCCAGCGCTCGATCACACCTACACGTAAAAAACATCAAATTAGCTAATAGAGCAAACAATGAACAGCGAACTGCACAATGTGTGTGTCTGTGCAACTAGCCTGCACTCTGTGTGTCTGTGCTGGTGGGGTTTGTGAGTCCCAGCATGTCATCTTCTTCTTCAGTCAGCTCTCCCTCTGCTCTCTTCACTGCATCTATATTGCCGCGACACTCTCCCATTAGACGCATCTGAGAGAATTAAACAAGTTTAATGTGATTACAACAATTTTGTTTTCAATTAAATCAAAATAATGACTAAATCTATAGATAAAAGTTGCAGGAGTAATAGAAAACTTCTAGATTGATGACTCATGTTACAAAACACAGATCACTCATGAATGAAAAATAATTTATTCAGCCATATAGAAATTCAGATCATCTTTGATTTAAGAGAGCATACTTTATGATGATAAAGATGGGGAAGACTCACATAGCCCATGTACGTGGAATCCATGTCGGGGCTGGAGCGGCTGGCAGAGGCCTCTCTCTGCTGCAAGTGGTAGCGTCCTGCATCCAGAGCCTGGTCTAGTTGTCTCAGACTGGCCTCAAGCTGGCCTGGCTCACCTAAACAGAAACCATAAGCAGTTTTAGGAAACCTGAGGGCTTTTTCAGCGTTTTCGTTAGCATGCTGTTGGTGTATAATGATGCTGAAATGTCATGCATTAGACTGACATGCAACATAAGGACAGGTTTTTACGCTCATTATGAATGATGTTAATGAGAAGTAAAGCAAACAATACAGTATGTAGTGACTGAAAGCGGCACTTAGTGATGATGTCATCTGCACATGCAGCTATAATGACATTGTTCTAGATGGCGGACCATCTAGCCTGAATGATGTTAAAATCTGTTTAAAAAAAAAAAAAGAGCAGGATTCAATTTGGCATGCTTCCCTAACTCATGTTGTTTCATACCAGAGGACGATTTCAGTGTTTTCTCAGTCAGTTTTATATAGGCCTCTGGGCTCTCTGGGATAACTACATCTGGGGAGAAAGACACAACATATACTACTTATAATAGACACGAGTGTGTTACATGTGGCCAGCAACGGTGAGTCGGCACTGATGCCAGATTTACCTCAGATCTCTTTGTCTGCCTGCTCTGTCTTTGTTTTGCTTTGTTTTGTGTTTTATTTAAAGACTTTTAAACTCAAAAGCTAATTATTATAGAAAGTGCACTAATTCAGCCCCATCACCACAGTACTGACCACCAAATTTAGAAAATGATATCAATCATTTAGGGTTATGGAATTATTCATTCTTGTAATAACAACTGAGTGCAGAAAAAAACAGTGAATCATTCATCTTTCAGGCAGCAAAAGTCAGACCAACCTGACAGCACCGTGGCAGTTGTCCTCAGATACTCATCGTCCTCTTCTTGCCCTCTGCTCCTCTCCCCGTTTCCTCGTCCTCCAGGACTCTCCAGACCTCTGCTCAGGTCGTAGTCATGGTCCCACTCTAAGGGGATGGAGTCCACGCTGGCGGGGGTGTCTCGGCCTGAGCGGTCGGCCCGGATGAGGGTTGCTGTGCCCGAGACTGGGCGGCTAGATGTTCGCGCTACAGAGGGGTCGCCCCACTGCAACTCGGAGAGGTCTCCACCTTCCTCCATGTCCAACTCTCTGTCTGAACCGTCAAGATCATCATCTACCAGCTGGGAAGGACAGAGGGAAAAAATTTTCACAAAGTGCATTTCAACATATTTTTTTGTAGAAATATCTTCATTCAATGAGATTGTCACTTACAGGCAATCGTGTGAGCTTTTTGTAGTATCTTTCCACCCGTCCGAACACCTCCTGACAGTATCTCTGCAGCTCTTCCAGCTCCTCCTCGATGACAGCGGCATCCAGAGGTTCACTCTTCTCAATCAGAGCTTCGCCCTGCCTGAACACCAGCTCAATCTTTGCCGTGTTTATATAGATCTCTTGCTGGAACGCCTTCACAAAACATAAAATATATTTTACTATATTTTTGTCAAGGAATGCATTTCTTAAATCATGTTAGACACAAAGTAACATCATACTCCTTTTATATTTCTGCCAAACTCAATGGGGAAAGACAAAATTATCAGGATTTCCAATTTTTCCAAACATATTCAAACATGACGTGCGTTCTTACCCGGAGCTGTTTGATTTTGGCTTGCACATCACACTCGGAGAAGTGCTCTATGTTTGTTAACTGAAGGTCCATCTCAGTGAGCCACACCAAGATGCTGTCTCGCGCCGTCTCAAATTCCTCCCTCTGGCTTATGAAGTGCTGAATAAAGAGATGCAGCAACACTTTAATTGCTTTCCTTAATACTTTAAAAATTACAGTCTTTTTCTTAACAAAGTAAGTGGGGTTAAGGCATTCTGAATAATAGTTTTTAATCGTGCTAGTGTTTAAAAGGAGTTACAAGAGTTTATGACCATCAAAGGAAAGGAAATCAGTTGAACCTTGAGATCTGAACACCCTTAACTGCTACCTAATCTCATAACCTCACAGCCCTTAAGCCCGGAGCTCAGACTGTGCTACCTTGAGTCTGCGCAGGATGGCTGCCACCCTTTTCTGCAGGTTATCCCATCGTCTGTTCCCATCATGCACCATCTCTCTGAGACGACAGGAGGAGTCTGTGCGGTTCTCCCGTGCCAGCCGACGGTACTGCTTGTTGATGAGCTCCAGCTGTGTGAGGCATTCCTGCACCTGACGCTGAAAGGCCTGTGACAAAGCATACACACACATATGCAAAGAGTATAACTCCTGACCTAGTTTAGACCATCAGAATTTGGCATCTGTTTTACACACATAATTACAAAGAAAGTACTTTACAAAGCAAACAATCAGATAATAAAGTCACACTGAATTTGAATTCAAATAATTAACACAAGTTTGTAGTTAGGCAGAAGCAAAGCAGATAGGAGTGGTCCTGGCCAGAGGTTCCGCTTGTAGGAATGTGCATGTGCAGCGTGATGGACAGCTACAGCTGAACAGACCAGTGCAAGCGAGTTTAGGCAATATGACACTTCTTTCTCTCCATTTACTCTGCACTAAAGTAACCATCTGGCAAGAGATTCTCTGTATTTTTATGTTTGTTTGACAGGAAACTTTAACAAAACAACAACAAACTATGTTTGCACTTTTCAAAAAATTACAATTGCAAATCTATATATGTATATATATATCTATATAGATATATACATAGGTATATATGTAATTTTCTATTTAACCTTTATTTAACCAGGAAAAGGACCGTTAAATTAAACGAGATTAAAAATCTCTTTTCCAAGAGAGTCCTGGCCAAGAGGCAGCAAAACTTAAAATTACAGCAATTTACAATCAACAAATAAAATCCAAAACAGTTGCAATGTAAGGAGGTTGTCTCAAGCGCTCTTAGTCTGGATGTGAATGCATTTAAAGATATACTGTAGGCTCAGTCAATTTCAAGTCTTTTTGCAACACATTCCATGTAGAAGGAACAGAGTAGACAAAAGCCCTTTTTCCCATTTCATGGCGAGCAAATGGGATGGAAACCGACATACATATACACATATGTATGTATATATAGTCCACAATGTAATGTGAAAAAAAAGAAAATGTAATGCACCTCAAACTTCTTGAGCTCCTCTTTAGCAATGGTGTAGAGAACTCCAGAGGAGTTGGGCAAGGCCGCTGTTTTTTCTGAGGTTTTTAACCAATCCTCAAATCTGGAGTAATCATCTAAAAACTTCTGCCACAACCTCCATGTTTCCTCAATCCTGCACAAAAAATAAAATGACACACACATAACAACACATACATGATTATTATGTCTTAGTTATCTGTTAAATTTTGTCTTCAGTTTGTAGTACTAACTTGAGCCTCCTCTCCATGGACATGGCACAGATGTTCCTCCAGCGTCTGTCCAGCCCTCTGGTAGCTTGCTGGATGGAGTCACATTCTGTCTCAGTAGAGCAGGCATCACAGTCATGCAGCAGTACTTCACACAGGTTCAACACTGATGCCACACCTGTGCTGTGTTTTTCTATGTCCCGCTGCAACTCCTGCAAAACATTCACCAAAATATCTTAAGTGCTGCAGCACTTGGAAGTTGTATTGTGCAGCATATACTCTTTTGCTTGGCATTCCTCAAGACTGCTTCTTTTTATGTGCTAAGATGAATAAAAATACTCATTTTGTGCCATAAATGTATCCATAAAATGTATATGTATAAAATAGTATACACCGTGCTACACTGCAGTACATCCACATGTAAGCTAACTCTGCAGTTCTGGAGAGAAAGGAGGTCAGTGGGGTCTCAGAATCTAGTCCAGATTTAGAGCGGCATCTTGGCAGGGGGATGTTTGACACCCACAGTAAGCTGACTTTAAACAAACAGCTAGAGATGTTTGACCGAGTCATGCTATGATATTCTCACGTGCTTCAGTGTAGCATATTTTCCACCACTGCTGTTTGAGTCATAAATTTCAGCAGTAATTTTGGTATTTACATAAGAATACATACAGTGCACATATGTTTGTTGTGTTTGTGAAAATGCATAAAAGGTGCATTCAGTATTTGTCTTGTCAAGGTCTGCAAGATTTTTAACAATTAACAGAGAAATAGCTAATGATTTTTGAAGACCACATTGATGATATAGTCTTCTTGTAAAGTTTAGGACTGTGTCTGCGGTTGCTTGCCTGCTGTTGGTTAAGTTTCCTCTGAATTTCATAATCGTCACAGGTGTCGTAGACAATCGGCCTTGAGAGCTCAGTCTCGATGTGAGAAAGCCAAGAACGAAGGCCACTCATGTTTTTGTCCAACTGCTGCACTGCTACCAGAGTCTCCCGCAACTTCTTCACCCTGTTACCAAAACAAAGTCAGAGAGGAAGGGGGTGTCAACGCATGGGGCAAATGTAAGGGGAGATTTCGACAAACGATCAGCGTATTTGTTCAGAAAACATACTTAATAACCTATCAATCAAGTCAAATCAGAATATATCCCAGCTGATATCAGTTATAAAGGCATACAAATGTGAAGTTCTTATTGAAATAATATTCACAACAGAAACTAAGCTTGACATAACAAAAAATCTACAGAACAGTTTCAAGTATTCGTTTTTGAGATCCCTGGTTTAGCAAGGGCAACACTCTGCCTCACCCTGTAAAGCCATGCGATTCTTACTGTCTTGCCAAAGCAAAAACTTAAAATTTTCAAATTGATAAATGATTTTTTACAATTAATTTCTTTTGATAAGAAATAAGGCTGCAGCAGTCCTTCAATGCATAAAGAAACTAGAACTTATATTCATTCAAAGACGGGCATGAAGTGGTTCTTCATAAGTCTTAATTAAAGGACTGACTGCATTCATCCAGGGGAAAAGGTGCTGCAATATTCTATGTTTAAAGGTCTGCACTATATCTTAGATGTTTGTAAAAATCTCAAAATGAAAAACAAATCATAATACAGTACTTTTCTTTGACAGTTTACATTACAGCAAGATATACAGGCACAATCACTCTGAGCACCAATCCTCTAACACAAATGGTAAAAGATTCAGATCAATAAACATGCATGCTAGGCTTAAATCACAAATGCTCAAAGAAATACTTTTTGTAGTGCAGAATAACAAGCTGTTTCAGATATTTTTCACTCACTACATGTATTATTCTGCTCTATTTGTGTGATTCAAATCACTGTAACAGAAACCAATCACGCAACATCAAGCAGAAAATGCTAAATCTGAATTTCATCATAAAAAAGTAGCCTTGGATTGTTATAATATCCTGCCTGTTGACATCGCAGTCACAGTCTGGCAGATCCTCCTCACTCGAACATCCCGCCATATTATCAGTCCCTAAATCCAAAACCATGGGGGAGCGGAATTCCCAAAGACAACGTTAACGTCAGGATATGTTAGTGTGTCGATTCCAACAGTCTTCTTTTTCATGTGCAGACTCCACATGGGAGTCTTTCTAAACTCGGCAAAGAGTGGGAGGGCCAGCAGGTAGTGGTGGGGTGGCACAACTGTGACTTATCAACTGTTGCTCTCCAAGGTTAAAAAGAGAACCCCAAACAGGCCAGTGTTTCTGCATGTGTGTGTGTGTGTGTGTGTGTGTGCCTGAGAGTGACAAATGCGGCTGTTCCTAAAAAAAGACTTACAGTCAGAGGCATGTGCTGCAGAGCTGGACTGTGGCGCAGTATCAGACTCCAAACACTCTCAGAGGGAGAGTGAACATAAGCAAACGCTGAACGCTCCATGCTTGCATGTGCATTTCCATGGAGAGTGCAGAAGATGAAAAGTCTTTGATAAATGCCATTTGGAGAAGGATACTCGTATTGATCCAATTAGTCCAACAGAAAAAAGTAGAGAAACTAAAAATCTCGACCAAAGCAACAAACTGACCATCCTGATTGTGTTTTAGCAAAAGAGGATATTAAAACAAAGAGAGTGCAGCTGTTTGTATGAGGTCAGAAACACCCCTCCCCTTATTTCCTCCTTCAGTATAGTCCCAGAAGGTGACAGCGGGAAGACAGCCGAGGAGGGCAGCTGGGATTGTTGGAGTCAAAGTTTGGGCCAGGTCATTTTACAGCAAAGAAAAATCTTTTCTGTTTTCCATCCATAACAGTTTCAAAGCGCATTTTGAAAGAATTCAGGCTCAAACTTTGGTGGGAAGGTGCCAAAAAGTAAAAAGAGAGTTGAGGACCAATGAGGAATGTGATCCCTCTCTGCTGTGTGTCCAAATCCAGAGTTGATGTCCAATGGAGAGAAGCAACAGCAACAAACCAAGAAAAAATCTCAGCAGTATTGTGAGAAAATTGAGTCCCCATAGTTACATATGGAGACATACCACGACTGTCCTGATTAACAGGGTTATCAAAACTGGGATGGGAAAGGTCACGTGCTGATAGTTTGAGTTACCAGCGTAGCTTTTGTCTACTTTTTGAACATCAAACTATAAAGTCATCATCTGCTTCTTACTGGCTTTTCCAAAACAGGTGACTCCGCACTTTCGCAGACCTGTGGCAGAATTTATTTTTACACATTACACGCTTTCTTTCAATTGATTACAATAACAATCTCCACTAATTAAAACTTATAGAGGACACGTTTTCTGATCAATTGTCTCGTCTCCCAGTATGCCTCAAAGTTCTATCCATTTTCAAAGAGCAAACACAAACTCTACCGTCAAAGAACAATCTCCTCCCTTTAAGCGATCTCCGGAGTCTTGTTCACTCACCTGGCTGCAATGAGGTCCAGCAGGTGCTGCCAGCGCTCGCTGACTTTGTTGAGTTTGTGCTGAATCTCGGCCGCCTTGCTGTCTTGGCTGGCCCTGGCCAGGCGCTCGCCCATCACCTGCAGCTGCTGCTTGTTTTCCTGAGCTACACTAATCTCCTCTTGGTAGTCCTGGGGAAGAAACACCCAGCATGTTAATGCAGGGGAAGTGTCTGATAAACAGTATCTGACATCTTCCATAATACCATGATTAATTCCGTGAAGACAATTTGCTGAAATTACCTTACGCAGCTTTTCAATCATCTCTTCAATACTGATGTCCCCATTCTGAGAGACTTTGCTCTCCATCTGTGTGAGCCATTCACATAGTTCCTTGTTTTTCTCATTGAAAACGGCCCACTCATTTAACTTCTCGCTCACCTGCTGCCTGCGCAAAGAAAGCTGAGGGGACAAAAGAGGGAGACGGGGTGAGTTTTTGAACAGAAGACATGAGGTAAAAAATTAAGAGTGGGGAGGAGAATAAGAAGGGAAAGTGGTGGTAAATAGCACAAAAATACAGTTGGAAATGGTGGAAGATAAAATCAGCAACTCATTTAGCAACCAGAATGCATTAATCCCCCCCTCAATAGTTACCAATACAATAACACCCACAAAGCTTACTGTGATAGCTGGTTCTGTATTATATACAGTGTTAACCATAAATATGGAAATATAGCACAGCTGAACTCTCGCCGTCGAATACAACACTTTCTATCTCCTTTATGGATCTTTTCTATATAAAGATTTGCTGAGGTACAGGCCAACATTATTCGAGGAGCCCATATAATACTTATTTACAGGCTATATTTTTTTATTTTGGGAGTGTGATCAAATTTCTCTACATGTTCCCTGTCTGCCCTAATTAGCTGATTTTTAAAAAAACCTTTTGATTTAAACCATTGCAAACTATAGTATTCACTAGGCAAGCATAATGCAGAGTAAATTACTCCACTCAATGTTTTATAGTAATGCAGATAAATGACAAGAAAACAATTTCCAATGTGCTATAAAGGTGTCCCAGAAGAGGATAGGTTATGTGTTTTGTGTGAGGGTTGTTGAGGATGAATGGCATTTTTTATTTTTTTGTCCTATATATCATGATTTAAGAATGGGTATGTTTTGAGAGAATTCAACGTAAATAGCCTGAATTGATTTGGATGACGGTTGGGTATATAATGAGCTGGCTCGATATGTGGAAAAGGTGTGGAAACTTGGACAAAGGAATTCATATCCTGACCTAAATTGACAGTGTTTTGTTTAAATTGTAAATATTTTTTTATTTATTCATTTATTTTTTTAAATTGTAAATATGATGGTAATGTACTTTATATGATGGTCATATTTCTATGTTAAGTATGTTTTATGTCAATAGTGTCTTTTAAGCCAATTTGGGCTTGGCACCTAAGTGAAATACACTTTGATAAAAAAATTCAATTCAATTCAAATGTTGCGTTTCATGAGAAGTCTTCTAAGGGTGAGAATAACGTCCTCTGGTGTGAACTTGTAAAGTTGAAGATGACAGAAATGCAGAAAAATCAAAAACTGTAACGGTTTCTAATCCTCCATCTCTTATGGTGCCTGACCTGAAAGGAATACATTAAAAGGTAGGAGACTGAGAATACAAAAGCACAAGTAAATCTAAAATTACTCAAAAAACACTAACTGGAGAAGAGAAAACTGCAGTCATGTGTATTTTGTGTATTTACCTGGTGGCAGATCTCCTCCCACTGGCGCTGTAGCAGCTGGAGGCGCTCCTGTAGGACTGTGATGTCATCTGCACTGACCACACCCTCCAAGGAATCCCTCAGCTTGCTCAAGGAACTACGATCTTCAGTCCAGCCTTCCACACTGCTCTCCAGCTCCTGCATCCATAGCAAACATAAAAAGATGTAGGGATGAGGCAAGCAGTGTACTATCTTGAATACAGAGACAGAAACAAGTCTGTCGGGACGGATTTACTGCCTCAGAACAAGAAGCCACTGACAAAGATCAAGAAACCCACACAGCTACTGATGTTTAGCTGTAGCTGCTGCACAACTAGAAATGGTGACAAAATGCAAAATGACAACAAATATTACAGCAAAGCATGCCGCAAAAAAAGACAGGTATCCACTTGCAAAGATCCAGTAATGGCTTTTTAAAATAGCACAAAAACCACAAATAAAATCAGTTTATGAAATTAAAACCACTAAATTCAAGGGTGAAAGCAGCATAACACAAAAGAGGCATCTAACCTTGCATATCCTCCTCCTTCGTCACTGTGACGGTGCTACAGTGGTATAATCATTTGTGGACCCAGAGAGCGTCTCCATTATGTGCATACATAGGCACATACACACAAATACACCCCCATGGCAAACAGGGATGTGCTCTCTCTTTCTCATGCGCACGCAATCTCTCTTTCTCCCTCCCCACCCCCTCTCTCCTCAGCTGATGCTATGTGCAGCTACACACAGCCCACCTTATCCTCATCCTCCCTGAGGGGCTGAGGACGTGCCATGCACGAGACATGACTGAATATATTCTTGCAGTGGTTAACAAGACCTGGAAGTTGGAATATTGATAAAAAAATTTTGGCACAGAAATTTTATGATTCTCAAGAAGCAAATAAAGAAAACAGAGTACCAACATCCATTATTCTCTTTACAGTTTGAGGACACATGATACCAGACCATGCTTCAACCTTGAAAGGAAAGCAAAACTATCCAAAAAACTGGACAAGCAAGGTCACAAAACAGCAAACAGATGGATAAAAATGATCTGCCTGTTTATCTGTTTGTCCTCATAGCAAGATTAGAGAGGCAATGTGAGGACAAGTCTGAGTCTTTGGGTGTGTGTTTGTGTGTGTGTGAAAGAGAGAAAGAAAGCGATAGACTGAGCTTGCGTTTTGAGAAAACGTGAAATGAATAGGGAATATGTAAAAAAAAAAGACCAAATATAAAAAATTAAATATAAAAGTTTTTCAAAATGTGTTTGTGTGTGCGTTATGTACTCACCTTGCATCTGATTTGCTCTGAGTGAAGCTCCTCATGAAGATCAGGTAGCGGCAGGGACAGCTTTTTCTTAAAGGCCCTCAGCTTCTCCAGTGACACATCTATGCCTTTCTCACATCGCTCCCAGTTCTACCCAAACACACACACGCACAGTATGAATTAGAGCAGAAATCACACTTACACACAGGGTGCAAGGGCTTCTCGTATACAGAGAAGTTGCTATAAATCATTCCTGTTGTTGTAGCAGTGGCATGAGCAGAATCCATCATTGTAAACTGACACAGATAAACTCAACGCAAGAGATGAGAAACCAACATGAAAGACTGACACAGCACAAATCAAGCCAAAGAAGAGAATTAGAAGAGCTCAAAAAGAAAAAAAACAGAGGTTCAGCTCCAAAGAAGTGGATTAGTTATTTTTAGAGTCTGGTCACTATCTAGCTCAGGGTAAAACGTGGTAATATTTGGTAAAGAATGTAGCAGAGAGGCATATCTGAAGAAAGATTCATGGTAAAAGAACAGCACAGTTAAGAATAAAACAGTAATTAATATCCTAGGTGAACAAGATTATGACAAAAACCTCCCACTAAAAAGAAATTCATGGATGTATCTTTTTAATTGCATCATTCAGTCAATTCAAAACAGTGGACTATGAAAAAATGACCGCATGCAGGGTTTAAATCACTAAGATTCTGACCTACTGTATAAGCACCATCAGTGTTTAACACATTTGAACTATTATGTTTAATCTTCTGCATACAGATATGCTTTGCTATTTAAATGAAAGCAAAAGACTGCACCATCTCTACACCTCACCTCTTCTAAGGACTTGAAGTGCAATGTTGCATAATTAATGCCATAACCTGGTTTCACTGTCCTACATGTACAACCACTGGGCTCATTAGAGGCTCAGAGGGGCCAATGCCCTTCAGCACCCTTCATAGCACCTCTATACTGCAGCATGTCGGATACACAGCTTAGCCTGCAACATCTGTGCTCAAGCAAAAGCTTCACAAACAAGATGCCCAACAATGCAGCCCTTCTATTTGTTAAACCTAAAATACTACCGCTGTGAAGTACTGATTTCAGTTCATATTAGAAATATTCAAATAATTTGAACAAAAAAGGAAATCTGAATCGAACACTAGATTGGAATAATAAGGATAAAATGAAAATAGACATTGCAGAAGATAACAAGAAAGCATTTTGAAAAATAAGTGGAATCAAGCTTTATGTTAGTCTGTAGTCAAACCTTAAGCAAGCCATGAAGCTCCTTCCTCTGTTGATCCAAGCGGTGATGGGCGTGCCTCCACCTCTCCTGAATCTCCATGAGCTCAGTCTGCAGAGTGGACTCAGCTCTGGCATCAGCTGATAGAAGCAGACTCCTGCCGGCCTCTATGGTCAGGATGTAGACTCCTTGCTGCCGCTGGAGCACTCGCTCCCTTAGCTGAAGGAGCAGGGACAGAGACAGAGGGCAGAGTGGGAACAGGTTAACTATGGGACTCTAAGGTTGGAGACAGGATGAGGTTTTATTAGAACGGGTTCAGATTTGTTTGGCGGCATGTAGTTAATAGTCCAAAAAGTAAGTGTCAGTATTACAAGGTAATCCACTTTAGAAGGTCTTGTATTAAGCTTTAGCTTACCTGTATCTGACCTAACAGGTTCCGGGCCTGCTGCAGCGCCACTGGTTCTCCTTGCTGAATGACATCTGGATCCTGGGTCACTTCTTGTAGCCACCGTCTGAGCTTCTCTGCCAGCTCCTGGTAGTTCTGCCACTGGCGCACCAGACTATCAATGATGCCTCTCCGCTGCTGGGCCCGCCTCACCACACATTGCCATTGATTGCTCAGCAAAGCCAAATTGAGACTAAAGTCATCACTGTTGCTGTGAGGAGTCAGAGCAGGATGTTAGATGCTCACAGCTGCATACAAATGGTAAAATAATTGAATAGGATTTAGTGTTTATGGCATTAACCTGTCATTCACTTGTCCCTGGTCCAAAAACCCATGCCCGTCACTGATGATGGAGTAAAGAATCTGCTGTCTGCTGAAGATCTCTGCTTGGAACAGCTGCAAATATACAGTACATGCATGGATAAAACACTGCAGACAGACAAGAACTATAAGCATATATGTAGGCAAATAGTGGTTATCTCACCTCATGGTCTCTCTGCTGCTCCAAAAGACTCTGGTGGTTGCCGGATATCTCAGCAGCCAGTTTCTGCTCAGTCTGAGACAGGAAATCCATCCAAGACTCACACTTCTGGAGGAAACTCTGCTGCTGGAGCAACACTGACTGCAGTTTACTGGAGATAGACAGAGCCAACATTAAAACTGTTCTCATTAACATAAAACAAGACTGTAGTAACAACTTCTAGCTTAATCATAGCATGAAAAATTTATCATAAGCCTTAATGTTGCACACGTAAATGTTCTTCATGTTTTTTTTGAGTTACAATCAAATGATCAAACAAAATATGTCAAACAAAAGAGTTTGTGTTCTGTATTTCTGCTCAGAGGTTGCAGTGCTTCCACAAACAGGTTGACTGTGGAGGTGTGAGTTACCTGAACCTCTCAGTGAGGTGAGCAGTGTGAGAAGCCCAGGCTCTGTTGAGATTTTGAAGCCGTTTAACGTCTCTGTCACTGACTGGTAGCCGGTACACCTGGTCATTAACACGTTCCAGGTCTGGAGACAGACTACTCAGCTTCAACAAGTGCACCTGCAAAAAACATTACACATTTTCAGTTGAGCAAATCAAAAAGAAACAAACATGAAATCAAAGGATTAAAATAACTGCAAACTTTTCTCGCAGTATTTGTACCTTGAGTTTATCAATACGTGTCTGCACCTCTGTGAGCTCAGGAGAACCAACTGGATCAGCCTCTCTCAGTACTTCCTCAGCCTCCTCAGCCTTACAGATCAGCATGTCCAGCTGTTCTCTGAAGCCCTCACAGGCCTGGGATCCAGACTAAGTATGGACAGACACAAAGTCAATGCAAAGGTGAAGGCTTACCAACACATCTCTTTCCTCATACTGTATATTGGACTGTATCCATACTACACTTCAAAAATCCCTGCTATCATACCTGCAGTACTTCTTGCTGCCTCTGAAGGGCGTGCTTAAGTGTTGTTAAACGATGAGTGAGTGACAGGTGGTCAGACTGGAGGGATGCCGCAGAGGAGGCGTCAACTTGGCTCCTCAGCTGCTCTCCTAATACTTGCAGCTGCTGGAGGGACTGCTGCACAGAGTCTTGGTCACTGAGGCAGTCCTGCCATAACATCAGAAGAACGGTTAACAGAATGCAAGAGTCTGTTGCAAATTTTCCTTCACATAAAAGGTTGGGAATTTCCTGGGTTTAAAAGGATCTTTTTTTAGTTTCTCTTTAGATAAAATAAGACACTACCTGCTACAACTACTACATCTATTTGAAATCTTGACTCCTTGTTAATCAAAGGCATTTTTAATCTTCTTTTTCTTTTTTTTGAGACAGAGTTCCTTCATTTTTTTTTTTACATCTTAGTTTATATTTAACATATATTTGTGAAACGGTAGCACAGTTTTCCAAACCCAAGGATTCAGTTGTTGGCAAGACGGTAATGAAATTGTGGGTTTTGGTAAGCAACAAAGATGGCGACAATCTTAAACAGCTCATGCAACAGCAGTGAATTCTTCGCCACTTTGTCTGGCAACGGTGTGTTCCAGTGGTCCTCAGCCAAAATAACTGTCTGCTTACAGTATTAAGACTGTGTGTCTCTAGTGATTATGGTCCGACACGCCCAGCATGACACCGGGGGACCCCTGTAGTGTAAATCAGGGGCCTGTCTTTCCCTTTGCAGTCTCCCTCTATAAAAGCTTTTGTTAGATTGTGCTGTGAGTTTACATTCAGCCACACAAAAAGATAGGGTGCAATTTGGTATTCAACAGCAGGGATAGAGGCTTTGTGAGCTGACAAGCAGTTTAGGAGCTTATTTCCAATTCCTTACAGAGGAAACAATCTCCTGGGCAGTCACAGAAACTGTAGAAGCAGTAACATTCCAGCCCTAGTTGTTTTCTCATCTTTACTCACATTGCAGTCTTTTATCCAGGTGCTACTTTCCTCCTCTGTTATTTCCCTGTCAGTCGCACTCCTCAGCAGGCGATCAGCATGTTCCTCCTGCTTCTGAACTGCTGCCACACACTGGCTGTACAAGGATCTGTAATGCTGCCACAGTCCCAACAAGGCCTTGCTGCTCCTTAGCTGCTCTGAGATCTGCTCGAGTAGATGATTCCACCTTCAGCAGAGAATGAAAAGTGATTTCAAAAAGGTGGATGGTTTACATGAAAGGTTAAAATAGTTATCTGAAGTCACTCAGGGAAATGTTTTTCTAATTATTACCTGATGTTAACGTCCCGAAGGGCTCTGTTTAGTGTCTCAGCCACAGAGGCGTGACATTCAGTCAACAACTGGTGAGTTACGGAGCCAAACTTTCTCAGACTGCTCTCCTGTTTGTCCATCTCCTCCTGCAGGTTCTGTATGATACAGACATGCAGATAATATGATTTTATTACAGCGATGTAGTACTTTTCCAGAGCCAAACAGTTTATTTTCTGCATTTCTCACCTCCAGACTCTCCACCTGCTGCTGCACAGCCTCTAAAGACCCATTAAGAAGGTAAAGCCTGGATACAGAATACCTCCCCTCCATCAGGTAACCATTAATCTCCTCCGAAGCTCTTCGATACAATGTCCACTGCTCCAACACTGTCCGCAAGCTCAACTTCATCTGACTTATCTGATGGGAAAGATGGAAAAAATATGTATGTGTGGAAAAATACAGGGGTAAAAATTAAAAACTTACACAAACAATAGCAGAAGCTAACCATGTGGTCCAAATGAGCCCAGGATTGGTTCAGTCCTTTAATGGTTTCCTTTACAATGGAGCTGGCTGCACCTTTCTTATCTTTGATAAGAGCATTTCCTCTTTCCTCTGCTTTCTCTAGATCCTTTTCTTTTTCCTTCACTAGCTCTTCCAACTCCTGTGAAAACACCAGAATTAATCAAAGCCTCTAAAAAGAAGAGTTAAATTATATTTAGGATGAGTGGTTGCGCATTGTACCTGACAGTCTTTAAGTGCGTTCTGCACCGATGCTACATCCTCTATCCTGTGTCTCTTCTTCAGTTTCTCCTCCTGCAGTGTGAGCCAGGTTTTCAGTGCCTGGACTCCATTTTCATGCTCTAACCAACCTTCTACAAACCCTTCCAAAAGCTGAATCTAAAATACAGAAGAAGAAAAATTTCAGGACAATTTTACAACTCTGATATGCCATACAAAGAAAAGAACAGAGGAACCCTTAGCTATAATTTGAAGGTTACTGTACCTTTTCGGCAATGAGCCCCTGCAATATTTGCCACCTTCTGTTCATAGCTCCCAACTTTTCTGCAAAGTCTGTTTTGTCGCTTCGCTTTCCCTCCACATCCTGACTGCTGATCTGCAGCACTGACTGGTTTACAAAGTCTACAGTCAACTGCTTACAGGTCAGATCTATGCGGAAACCCTGTGACATTACGATGAGACATCATCAGGGTGTCATGGAGGGTGCCATAATTATTTTTTTTTAAAAGGAGTGGCGCAAAAGAGCTTTTTTTTGTACCTTATATTTCTGCAAGAAATTCTGGACCACCTCTGAGCCTACAGCTCCCATGATCTTATCCTGATCTTCCTCTATGATGTTTTCCATGAGGGAGATCCAGCTCATCAGTTCAGTGATGGCATGCCTTGATGCCAGCTTCTCCATTTGCAACTATGGAACAAGAGAAGATGAGTTACAACTGTATAGGTTACAACTTAATTGTAAAATCTCTTTACTAAAATGTAAGAGTGGCTGTTCTCAGACCTGGTGCAGTTTCTCTTGGACCACAGGGATCTGAGTCAGCAGCTCAGCCCACTGAATATCGATTTGTCCAAGCGCTGTCCTCAGGCCAGCTGTGTCTACTCTTTTCAGGCGAAGAAGCTGGTTGCCTGTGCTCAGCACAGATGAACGCAAGGATGACTTAGCATCCACCTCTTTTGAGAATTCCTACGAAAAAGAGCAACATTAAAGATGTTTTCAAACCACACATTCATCAGACTCTTCTAAATATGATGTACAGATGTTGGAAGGTAAGTCGTGAATCTTTGGTGCCGATTTAAAAACCATACTGACTAGAAAGGCACAGAGGTGGTCTCTGACGGCCTCCAGCTCCTGGGGTACTGTAACTGACTGGGTTGTCCAGAACTCCAGTCTGTCCAGAGCTGACTGCAACCAGTTTCTCAACTCTGCTGACTCGCTCTGGTACCTTTAATTTTCAAATCACACAGGGCAAAAACAAAAATGATTTAGAGGAATGCGTTAACACTGAGACAAGTGGACCAAAACAACATGACTGACTCATAGAGCTGCATAACCACAGAACCAGACCTGCTCCAGTGTTTGAGTGTCGAGTCGAGGCGGTGCAGCTCCTTGTTGACTTTAGTGGTGGAGGACAGCCAGTGTTCTCCAAGCTGTGTCAGTTGGTTCTCCAAGTCTGAGCAGCTAACAGTCAAAAGGAGCCTCTTGCCCTCCTCCAGAACCTGGTACAGCTGGGGTTGATGCTCTGTCAGGCTTGCTTTCAGATGCTACAGGAACATAGGAAAGTTAAATCATGAATGGACTAATGAAAGAATTAAATTCTGTCTTTGGTTTCAAGGTAGCTGCCGGTAATGCATGGATGAATCTGTGAATACGTATGAGCTAGTCGTTATAAAGACCGTTACCTGGTAGAGACTGATCCTTTCAATGAGTCTCTCTTCTGTCTCCTCAACCAGGCCCACAGTGGGGATGCTACACTCCACAGCCTCCAGCTGTCTACAAAGAGCCTGATAGTCTTCTACAAGCCTGCTCCAAGACTGACAGAAACAGAGGAAAAAGGATAGCTTGTTACCTAGTTTTTTCCTCCCAAAGACCTTTATTTAAAGGTACCGTATGTAAGATTCTGGCCAAATCTTGTACTGCAATCATGTGAAGCCGTAGCCTATGTAAGAAATTGCTAAAAATGGCCAAAATAGGTCAACAAAAATA
>JAPMNP010679299.1:0-10329 GCA_029874935.1 Atherina boyeri | reverse complement strand
TCCCATGTTCCCTATCTCTGTAGCCTTAGCCATGTT
The DNA here is from genome assembly GCA_029874935.1 of Atherina boyeri. NCBI lineage: Eukaryota > Metazoa > Chordata > Actinopteri > Atheriniformes > Atherinidae > Atherina > Atherina boyeri. The sequence goes on along the minus strand of JAPMNP010679299.1, from coordinate 10,293 downwards.
AACACAGGTGTCTGGCATTATGCAATCAGGAGAGGTGATTAACAAGAGCCCTTTATGTATGATCACATAGACTTTATTTGTATGCCCGAAGAAGGTTGCAAAACCGAAAGCCTGCATTAAAATTGATTTTGCACAGTATTTGAGTGTGCGGCTGCTGTATTTTTATGATTTCAGATGCATTTTTAAAAAACTTCAAATGAATAACTTCTATACCGCTTTTTTTTTTTTTTTTTTTTACAAATCNTACATAATCACATGTTGCTTTAAAACATGTTACTCTTATAACTCATTTGGCATAAAGAAGACCTATTAAGCCTAATGCAAATAGAGTTTCTCTGATGATGGTTATGAAAGGCAGCCGTTCAAAGTCTTTTTAACAATTGTATTAGAGGAATAGTTTGTGGGTTGTCTTTGTGAAAACAGTGCTTTGCCTCATACACAGGATGTGATTCCAGTGTTCCTGGTTGCTTGAATGCAATTGTTGTTGTAGTGCAGAGGAAGGAAATTAACAGGAGTTTCCTTTGAAAGAGGAAAGTGCCCCTTTCCTTTCTGGAGGAGCAAACATATCAGCAGTGAAAGAGGGACAACGGACAAGAGAGTTGGAATGGTCAAGCAGATTGTCTCTGTCGGCCATTTCTTTTAGAAGTTTCTTTCACCGTTTGCCTGTGAAGAAAACACATCATTGGTCTTTAAGGTAAGGAAATATATTTTTTAATAAAATTCCAATTATTTCAAGAGGATTGTTGTAAGTTTTTACTTTTAATCCCATAAGACAGAGGAAAATGGCGCCCCGAAATAAAAAAAGTTGATTTGATGTATTTTAAAATATATGTTGACACATTAAACATTGTAGCTCATTCAGTTGTGTTGACATTCCATCGATCCAGAGGCTATCTTTTCTACTGGTTCAGCCATGACATGCTCAACTTGTCATATTGCTGACTTAGTGTATGAAAGGCTACACCGCATTTTTAGCATACATGTTCATAACAAATAATTTGATATTTTTTTCCATCTAAAGTCTTTTTTTAATCTGGATTTTGAATTTGAGCACCCTGAGTGTTTGTGAAGATGTGGTATGTGTTAGTGCAATGATTATTTCCACTGTCTTTTACCAAACTGGGCTGCAGCCTCTTATTTGTCCCTGCCAAAGACAGCAAAGTGTACAACAAGCCTTTCACAGGCCTTTTTTTTTCCATCTTTTCAAGCAGTGTTTAGTCAGTAATTATGCAATGATTGTGTAGCTGTAGCTGAGGGTGGAGGGGGGATCCCATTCATGTTGTATGTGTTTCACAAGTATACTCAAAAGGATATTTTGAGCAAATTATAGAATAAATCTAATCATAATCTCCTTTAATAGTTAGCTTGCAGATTACAATTTTTAATGTCTGACGTCTTGTAATGTCTTGTGAACTTTGTAGTTCTGATAGGTCTGTCATTTTTGTTGATTTAATTTTAGTACTTGTAGTTTATGAGGCTACAGTTGACATTTTAAGGAAGTATAGTCTTACATTTTGATAGCAGGTAAAATTTGAGCTCATGTACATGTGCACACTTTAAGAACATTTAGGAAGACATTAAGGCATTTTCACAGAAGAGCCAGATGTTGGATGATAATGTAGTTTACCACATGACTCTGACATCTGACATCACATGTGTCATGCACAGAGCAGCCAGATGGTGTCCTTGACTCCTGCAAATATAAAACAGGTTACCTGGTATTTTGACTTGTTACCATACATTAGGTCATATCTCACTGCAGTAGGCGTTTATTATGATTTTATACCTGGACTTGACATTTAGATGGTGTTTAATATGAGTGCTTTCCTTAAGAATTCATTCTAATGTGCTGGTATATGGTGTATTATTGCTAATGGAGATTTTGAATATGTGTTGAAATTCTTTACAAGCCTACTTTTACGGATAGTGAGACATTTTAGAGGAACTGCCCTTACCTCTCCTCCGTTTATTTTCAGATTAATTAATGCTATATTCTGAGCACTGACATACATATGACTTAAATATAACTTTAGCTAAGATGATTTCATATTTGGTTTTATAAAAAGGATAAACAAAACACCTCTAGATGGAAACAAACGTGCATGGATCACAGCAGTAAGACTTCCAGCACCTAAACATATTCAGATGTTTAATTCAGAGGATTCTAGGTTCATGTGTTCATGCACACAGTTAAATCAAGGAGTTTAGCACCAACAGAACTGTTTAAAGATCATTAAAATTAAACCAAGAAACTGTTGCATTCATATTTTCAAGAATTTGTTTAATCATTTTCTGTTGTTAATTAATATGTTTAGTGTCCAGTGCTGAATAACGGCATAGTGGTCAATAAAATGATGCAATGATACAATGCACTGCATCTTAATTTAGCACACAATGAAATGTTTATACCATCACTTAGTGTTGCACAAAAGATATGTTTAAAGCTATCATTATCAAACAGTGCACATTTATGCATCTTTATGCTTTTTGATAAATTATCATAAATGTATTTGTAAAGATTATTATTATTTCAAATATTTCTGTTGTGAAACAGTTTAGCTTAAAGGGTATGGATATGAGGCACAACCAAAATTAGCATCTGTTCCAGCAGAGTCAACGGAAACCCTTGAGAAACTGAATCGGTGCTGTCATGGATGTGAATATAATCTTTCAGTGATCAGGATTCCTGTTGAAGAGAAGCGGCTGTAAAACAGTCCAAATCACATAAGCATTTTAAAAAGATATATACTGTATCTATATTTTATGTGCAGAGAAAGAACACATCAATAATTCTGCAATTTTGTCTCTTGGTGATAATAATATTCTCAGCTCTTCCACGGCTATTTTATTATTTGTATGTATATTTAAGCATAAGCAGAAATTGATCCACAAGCTGTAGTCTTTCAATCTCCCATAGTTCAGTTGTCCTGAATAATACATTGACCCGAGCATCTCTTAATGAGTATTCATGCTCTTACAGGAATCCTGGGGAAAGTGTAGTCTCTGTATAAATCTAAACCTATATCCTTACCCTAACCGTGTTATGGTATGGAGAAGATTAAGGTAAAGTAAAAGAGGTAAAGTCTGACTAATCTAGTTGGAAGGATGGAACTGATCAAGCTGTTGGCAGCTTTATTTCTAACCAGGGAATGGAGCCATGTTCAACCAGTGTGAGTTCAGGATAATTAAACATATATTTTAGTTCAAATCAAATGTATGTCTGTCTACCCCATCAAATAACATGGGCAGTTATGACTTTGAAAGATGCATGCTAACACGAAAGCTGGTTGAATCCAAATCTGCTGTGGGTGGAGGTGTAGGCGGATAAGAGCAGTTGAAGTGCCAGGTTCTCCTCTTACCTTTTGCCATAGAAGTGGAAATGGCACAACAAAGGCAGGGCTGCATTATCATTTTCATTAATATTCACAGAAATAAAAGTTATGCTGGATGTATTGTGGTTAAATGGTAATAAAAGCCACAAGTAAACACTGTTAATAGAGGGCTATAGTGCTAAACATCGACACTGATACAGTTCTTTGGAGACATCTGCAAACAAACACTGGCTAGATGTTTTGTCAAGATAGGAGGCTTCAGATTATTCCTGTAATTCAAAAATCATGGAAAGAAAATGGCGGCCATTGCGATATATAGTTTCAGCAGGATCACAACAAATATATTAAAGCATCAAGATCCAGACAGAACACCCAAAACCATGAAAGTACCCTAAATTGTAGTCCTTTCATATGTTCATGATGCTCTCAGAATTCTCTCCAAATGAATGAACTGTGCACTGTTTTTCTCTCTGATTTCTGCTTTAAAGGCGAGATCTAGAAATAGTGTTACAGTTATGGTCAATGGTGCAGTATGAACGTAATGCAGAAGCAGGGTTTAGCGGTAAAACGTCAAAAAGGAATGAAAAAATAAAAACAAAACAATTTCCCAATGCTCGGTCTGTGTGGAACAGACAGCTTACTGACCTTGAAGGTTCATCAGTATGTAGTTTTTCACTTGTAATCGCAGGGGGCTTCCAAGACAGTGACTGAAGGAGAATATTTTTTCTGCATGGCTACCTACATTGAGACATTCCCCCATGGGATTCTGTTTGATGTGAGAATAGCAGACTGCACAGATGTGTGCTGGTGTGAAATTAATTTCTCCTGCCTTTGACGACATGAGCTGATGTGTGCTTTGTATTCATGAGCCATATTAACGCATTCCTTTCTTTTTGTTTGTTTACTTACGGTAATGGATTTCAAAATCATGTAAGTAGTGCAGATTATTATTTAGTCTTCTTCTGTCCCTCCTTTAGCAAGCAGCGATTTTACTTTGTTAAGGTGTGACCTCATCATCCTGGTTCCATGATATCCCACCTCCCCCTCGCAGCAAGAACTGGCAGTCACGTTATCACTGACACATACAGAAACATACACAAAGGAGCGGTAGAGGGGTATAGGAAGGGGTTGTGAGATTTTTTCTTATTTTGATCCCAGAGTATATGTGTCTGGTTGTTGTAGAGTGTGTGTGGTGTATGTGCAAGTGTGCTCACTGGAGAGACAAGCAGAGGGGGAGAGAGAAAGCGAAACAGAGGAGGCGAAGGGGAGGGAGTGTGGATCATGCGTGTGCATTAACTCAGCTCCAGCGGCACAGCAGCAGCAGCAGCAAACAGAAACAGCAGCAGCACAGGAGGGAAGGAGAGAAAGAAGAAGACAGAGATAGGGAGAGTTGAAGGGAGGGTAGCAGTCTCAGGCACAGGGACAAAAACTGCAGAAAGCCGCTTTCCATCTCAACCAGAAAGAACAACGGAGGAGTAATTCAGAAAGGAGGAGGTGGTCATGATAGTAGTGAGACAATAACCGAAGAGAAGAGGCACATTGTAGTCAGTGAAGACTGAAATCAAGGCTGTTCTCTTCTCTGCTCTCCATGTTTTTGGGGACTCAACGTACCATTGCCTTCGTCTCCAAACCCAGAGGAGGATGTCTGTGTCAGGGAAGAAGGAGTTTGACGTGAAACAGATCCTCAGGCTCCGCTGGCGCTGGTTCAGCCACTCATCCCAAGGTTCTGCCGGCGGTGGAGGGGGTGGCGTTGGTGGTGTGGGAGGCTACATCCAGCAGGATGGCCTGGACCACAGAGGAACGCCTGTCCAGGGACGCTTGAAGAGCCACTCACGGGAAAGAGGTGTTGGAGGACTACGGAAGACTAACAGCCCAGTCCACAGCATCTTGGCGCCAACACCAGGGCCCACACCAGTCTATGTTAGGACGGGTCATCAATCATGGCATCATCAGCCAAACACCATACAAGGCCTCCAGGTCAATGAGGAGTCTTCAAAAAGAAGCTCTTCTCCCAGTGCAACAAGAAAGGAGGACACAAACCCTGACCAGGAAGATGTGAAAAGCAGCACACAGGAGCTTGCAGAGGTGGAGGCCAGAGAAAGGTACGGCTGCTAATAGGTGTTAGAACTCAGTAAACATGGACTCATATGTCCGATGAACCCTTTTTATTTGACTGTCAGTAAGCATGTAACAAATTAGTAAATGCTATTTTGGGAGTTTGGCTTTTCTTTTGATGACTATGGAAGAAATAGTAATACCATAATCTATCAGATGATTATTGACTATTAAATGAAAAGTTCTACTTAGACTTGACAGCTGCTGCTACATAATAAACTTTCATTGAAAAGTAATACATACAGATAGTGGATATGTAATATATACAGTATGTATATTGTATATATGCTTATACTGCATTGACAGTGAGACATAAATCTGTTTCATGTATTTTTTAGACTAAATGAAGAATGCATCTGCCAGATTTTAGGCTAATTTTAGCAGTGCCATCCTGCAGAAAGATCCTTTAATTAAACTCAGACCAAATTATCTGCACAGCTATCTTCTTCCAGTTTGCTACTATTGCTCACCTGGGGATAGCTTCATCTCACTGTCCACAGCATGTTAGGCAGCCTAAACCAATAAAACATCCTTTTTAATTATTCAGTGGACTGAAAGCTGGAATCTTTCCTGCTTCTTCCTTGTCAGTGTTGTGGTCCAGATACCACTCACAGTTTGCCTTTTCTCGGTTCCTCTGGGTATTTAGTTTTTACATGGCAGACTAATGCATTTTTCCATTCAGTTAAAAATGGATAGTGGGAAAGAATCATGACATCATGTAACAGGTTCTGCACCTATAAAAAGAAACAGAAGTGCAATCACATGAATTATCTAGACAGCTAGCTACAGCTACGTTCACTTTATGAGCTAAAAGCTATCATCACTAGTGGTTGGCACAGGATCAAAATCTTTTTTTACAAATCCTTACGCTGAACTCTCTGAAACTAGTTTTCCAGTGATAAATCCCATCCCCTGCCTCTTTATGCTGTGTTTCTCCACATCTGCCCTGTGATCCTACATCTTCTTCCATGAAGTAAACAAGGTAGAGATGTGTGTGTGGATATATTTGTGTCTGTGTGTGTCTGGCAAAAAACTAAAAGCACCTCACATGATAGATGAAAAGACCAGCTCTCCTTTTATCTTGTCTGTGACATTCTAAGGTGATTGGTCCTTAAGCTTCACTGATTCTCTGATGCTTTTTTCCCCCCTGCACATGATGATGAAATGAGCGATCAACATAAACATATCCCTTTGTTTTCATATAGGCCTAACTTTGATTAAATAGGCTATTCTAAATACATATTCTCTACCTACAGCCAAAAAGATGTCAGTGTGGATTGAATGAATGCCACAGGCAGTGGATGGTTGGGCTCCCTGAACTGGACATGAATTATTCTGAGTTAAGATATGGCTTCAGAGTCAACTCCACATTCTGCTCCTCGTGTTGGTATAATTGGCAGATGTTCATGTTTTGGAGTCCCTATGTGTGAAAAGTGCATGCATAAAAGATATGCCTCACAGTAAAAATGTGTAACTCTCTAGCTTTCAGGGACCTTGAGTTCATGTTGGCCATGTAAAATACAGCACAGCCAGCATATTTTGACAATGATGCTGAATTATTGAAAAGGTTCTGCTCTGTTGATGATAAAATCCATCTTTGGCTCAGATATGCTTCATTATAGTGATATTTATTTATGGATTTTATGACATTAGATTACCAGAAGGTCTTTTCCCCATCTAAATTGTTTACATTGTAGAAAAAAAAAAGTTACTACATTTTAAAGAAACTTTCCAGGATCTTAATTCAATTTCTCCTTTCATATGAAGATTTGCCCTGTCAGCAACTTTGAAATCTGTGTTTCCTGATCATTTAGCACAAGAAATAGCTGAAAAGGCAACAAAAATTAGTTTCATTATGCACTCCTGGCAGGGAAATCCAAAGCTGTGTGTAGCGTAGTGCCACTTATTAATCACATTCATGCTTAATGAAAATACAGCCACTCATAAATTGTAACTTTGGGACAAGCAACTGCATAGATACACTATGTATATCCTGAATTAGACCAATGACTGTGTGACACATCATGGATCACATATTCATCTGTAGCTAAGCAGATGTGTGGATGTCAATGAGATATGTACATTCATTTACTTCACCAGCTGGGTGGCCCTATTACGTCTCACATCATAAATCCTTGACATGTAATTTGTCACAACCCCTCAGGCAGAATCAAGAAATCAGCTCTGCTGGCTGTGAAAAATACAAAAGTTTTAGCTGCTCCTCTGTAGCTGAAACATATGTGTCACTCATTTTTCTGGTGTATGCCCTGCAGATTAGATTATTTCACACAGATTCTACAAGGCAGCCATCCCATCAAATGCTTCAGCCTTTTAAAAAGAATAAAAAAGGGGAAAAAAAAGATTATTCGCTTACTCACTACTCTTGTTGATATTTTACATAAGTTTTAAATAACTGGCAAGATCAATGACAACAACTCATTGCTTGTAGTTGTACCTTTACTATAATGGGGAAAGTGTATATTATTCTGCTTTATTTGACAATGTTAGTTCATTTCTATGATGTAAATTCACAAATTTCTATTTTCAAACTAGTTTGATGGACCTGTTTTAATAAAACAAAACAATGTGCAGGTGTCACTTATCTTTGGCCTTGTTTGAGAGGTGGCTAGTTGCATTTTATTTGTATTTTTGCCATGGGTATTGAAGATGACCCCAAAACTAAGTGAGTAATTTCTGTCACGGTTTTGATTGATTTTTTTTAATTTATTTTTTTACTCTTGTTCCCTCAGTGTCCCCCTAATTTTATATAACCTTCCTCATCCAAGTGGCTTCAATTTGCAGAGTTGTTAAATCAATCATTGTGAAGTAAATATGCTGCATGTAATACTTTGTTTCCCATCCTTTAATTTATTGTGCCCTTACATAACTATATACACTAGTTGTTGTGTCCTCATGACTCTCTTCCAAATAAGCCCTCCATTACGTTTCCCAGAGAATATATGATACAAGTTAACCTGAGTGGAGTAGAAACCCTGACCTCTCTTACATATACACTAACAGAGGCTTGAGTCAGCGGACTGTTAGTTTGAATGATATCTCAATTCCCTTGCCACCGCCTTGGAAAAGAAATACCACCACCTCTTCCCCTGTCAGCAGCAGTAATTCAGATATTTGTTGAATGCCTCCTAACGTCACAACGCTCAAATGGTCGATGCGTGACACATCCAGTGGACACCTTGTTAAGATGCCGTAAATTGCAAAACTCTATATTCTTCCTGTAATCTCAAATTGTCACCTTTTGAAGGATTTGTATATTTTGAAATTTTAGTGCAATAAATTTTGAAATATTGTTCTTATCAAGCTAGCATTCTGTGTTGAGAAGACCATCTTTTGTGTACGCTAAAGATTAAGCAAAAGCAGAAATCTTGGCACTTCTGAACAAAGCTTTGAGCAGATGTGAGACAACATGCAGCCACTTTAAATGCTGGACACATCCTTTAATTTATGCTTAAATATGGATAAGTCTTTGTTTTTTCTTCCTCCCAAATGGAGCCAATTCAAAGAAAAGAATCCTTGACATGGTTCTCCATCATGTATTTATTAGCATGGGGGCATGACAATACTCAAACAGTGTCCTCAAACAGATAGCTAAATGCACGTTGCATTCAAATAAAGTCAGGAAGCCTGGGCAACTGACATCAAACACAAAGTATGACAGTGCAGACTAAAGGGGAAAAAAAAGATTTTCTCCAGCTGTTGGAAATTATTAGAAAATAGTCTCTAAGTTTGTTGTAGTATCCATAATTAAAGATGTGAGGTTAGGGGAAATACTGAATTGTCAAGAAAACCACCAATCAGAACAACAAAATGGATAGTTGGTTCTTCATACCCTAAAGTGCAAGTCATGGGGTTTTCCTCACTATTGCTATCCCTACATGGGGCAAAAGGGAAACAGCCCTCATATAAGCATTTGTAAACAGAAGGCATAATCGTGCAGAATTTAACAAACCAAGAAATCCCTTTTATGAAGGATGGGGTAAATGCCAAAACTATTTATCACTTTTAAAAATGGGAGGTTTTCATGGGCAAGAGGAGAATTGGCAAAAAAGTATTGCCTGGTTGTATTTACTTAGTAATGCAACAGTGCTCTCTATACTAATTTTTGTCACTTCTTTAGTGTTACAGAACAATCACAGCCAAGGCTAAAATACAGAAAAGAAAGAAAAACAACGAAAAGACTTCAAAATACTAGTCTGGCTTTCGCCAGCCTGATCTGACGGTGGTTTATTTCCGCCCAGCAGATCAAATCCTGACATTTACTTTTGCTGCAGCCGATCCAGTTTTTCTGGATCTAATCACAAACTGGCTTATCCACCTTGTGCGCTATTGGTGGGTTCAAAACGATGACGTCAGATGACTATCCAATTGCGTCCAGTCATTTGAACTATGCCCGTTGATCACGCCTCTTGTGCAGTAGAAATTACATGGCAGACTCCCCAGACTAAGTTCAATCTTTAACTTAGTCTGGCTTTTGCCAGACTATCAAAATACTGCTATAATTAACAATTTTTCTGGTTGCCTTAGCAAGAAATCAGTACAACATCCCATTAATCTGTATAACTTCCTAGAAAATAGCATGAGTTTCTTGGTTGGAAATCAAAACTTTAGGGTTAAAAAACATTTTAATACAGCACCATCACTATTCTGCCAGCTGCCTGTATGAAAAAAACAAAGTATGATACAAGGACAGTCTAAAAAATATTTTGGAGGTGATACAGTGGCCCTTCTTTACAAAAAGCAAAAGGGATTTTACCCAACCTCACAATTAGATTATTGTGAAATATTGTTTATTTAGCTGTACCTGTACATGCAAGCGCCTCTGCAT